>PVIJ01017332.1:0-29703 GCA_004024925.1 Scalopus aquaticus
TATTTCTCTCTCTCTCTCTCTCTCTCTCACACACACACACACACACACACACACACACACGCACGCGCGCGCCCTGCCAGGGTCAGTTTTACGCCCGCGCCTGGCGGGGAGGCCGTGTGTGTGAGTGTGTGCGAGTGTGTGTGTGAGTGTCTGTGAGTGTGTGTGTGTGTGTGTGTGTGTGTGCGCGCGCGCGTGCGTGTGAGGCACGGAGGAAGGCCCGGCCACACGGAGCTCATCCGCCCGCGGCTCGCCCTCCCGCGCCCCGACCTCCCGCCCGCCCAGCACAGACGCAGCCCTGAGTCACGGGCTCGGAGGCGACAACAGTCCTCTCCCCTGCCCCGCCCCAGGAGGCGGTGCCGGCCGACTCACCCCGGAGGCGCGGCAGGATCCGGGCGGGCGAGGCCGCAGCCTGCACTACCTTGTTCCCAGAACCCCAAGCGCACCTCTGGCCTCCCCCAGGTTTCACCCCGCTCCGAGCGCGCGCAGCTGAGCACAGGCGGGCAGGCGGCTGCGGGGGCGAGGCCAGGCACGCCCGCGGCTCCGGGCCTCAGAGGGCCCTGCAGGGCACGGCCCGGGGCGCGCTGCTCGCCAGGCGAGGCCTCCGAAGTGGGACGACCCTCCGCCCCGTCTTCACCCCACCGCGGGGAGCACAGCCCCAGGCGGGGGCGAGTCTTTCCTCCTCTGAACACCGGGAGGAGCAGATCCAGAGGGGCCTCTGCTGCTTCAAGGGGCGCCCGCGCGCACAAGCACCCCCCGCTCCGCTCTGCTCCGGGTCAGGGCTGCACAGGCCAGGCGGGCCCCGGCGAGGCTCTGCGCGCCCTGAGACCCTGGGGTCCCTCGGGACGACGCCAAGCAGCCGTGTGCCCCTAACACCTTCCCCCAAGCGGCGGCGGGGCCGGTGGCCTGGTGCTGATACCTGGTGCGGATGGAGGGGCTGCAACTCCAGGGCCCCAGATTCGTGGGCGGTGCCAGCGTCTCTGTCGCCCGGCTGGCGGACCCCAGGCCGCCCAGGAGCCGGGCCCGGAGGCCTCCGCGCAGAAGACCGTTAGCAAAGCGGAACGGCCTGCAGGCCCCCAGAGCCAGCAGCGCTCAGGGGAGACCCCCGCGGCGGCGCGTCCTGTCTGAGCCCCGGGTCTCCCCTCTCCGGAAATGGTTCCGGAACGTCCCCGCCCAGCCAGGCCCCAGGCGTCGGGCTGGCGTGATGGCGGCTCCCAGCTGCGGGGCCTGTTTGCGGAAGGGCGAAGACGAAAGGAGCGGTGGCCTGGCCCAGTCAGGTGGTTTCCAACGATTTTAAAATTGATGAAAATACGAAGGACTCGAGCAAGTTGCTTGAACCCAGAGGATGATGCCAGCTGGTGCGGAGAACTCTCTCCCGGGTACAGGACTCAGTTTCCCGCTTCACACACCCTGAGAAAATCTGTGCTGTGAGATTGTCCCCGGTAGTTCCGGCCAAGTCGCTTTCCCACGTCGTGGCTACTCCCGGGAAGGGCTGGCCTCCTGTGCAGAGGCTGCTGCCGGGACTCGGGGCCAAGGCCGCTACGGGCAGCGGGCTCCCCGCCCCCCGGGGGCCATTGCCAATCTCTGCGGTGCAAGACTGGGCCAGGCTGGTCAGACTTAGGTGGAAATGACCACAAGGGACACCTCGGGCGGGCTCCCCTGGGCTGGTACCCAGATGCGGGGCGGGAGCCCCTCATGATCTCAGGGCTCTCAGGCCAGAAGAGGTCCGTCCCCATGGTTCCCTTTATTTAGAAAGACAGGAGGGAAAAGAAAAAAAAAAATCCCAACTATGTTCAATGTAAAAGTGTTTAAAAACCCTCATTTGATTTCAAAGCGTGCCTCTTCTTTTTTGCCCTAATTCTGAGAAAGACTGAGCGCAGCAGCTGCGTGCAGAGACCGCTGGCCGTCCCCAGCACACGCGCGTCAGGGTGTCCCTGGCCCGATGTTAATTTGAACTGACAAAACACTCTCGGCACTTTAATTTTATTTCATAACGAAAAGGCAAACTTCACTCCACAGCATTTCTATTCCAAGTTTAATGGCTCCCATTCCGAGGTCGGCAAGCAGATGGAGTTGAAGACGAGAATGTATAATTGCAGATTATGAAACTGCAAAATTAATATTACTTTGTTAATGTCAAGATAAGATTTGAGAGCCAGAAGGGATTTTCGAGATCACTGATCTCAAACCTCATCACACAGATGAAAACACTGAGGCTAGAGTGTTTCTCTGTCCTTCCGCGATGCAGGGGGCCAGCTGGGGGACAACATCTGCTCCCCAGGATCCTGTAGCTAGACCAGGCCCCCATCGCCTGTGCGCCACGGTTCCCATTAATTCTTACGAGAAAGGGTCTGTGCTGTATCTTTCGACGTCCCAGCCCCCAGTGCACGTGTGTGTGCCCATCCACACAACCACAACAGTTATCTGGCTGTAGGGGTGCAGACCCCCAATTTGAGATTCTTCATAATTGCCTGACTCTGTTAGCAAGACAATGCTGGAAGACCATGAAGGAATTAACCACATATGAATGCACCTCCCTCGGTGTGGAAATAGGGGTTAAAGTGGGCTATCTACGGTGGAGATCTAACTGGGGTCTTAACACTGGAAGCTTTCAGGGGAAGGGAAAATGCAGAGTGCTCTTGATGTAGGAACACTTCACAAATCCCTCGGGGCTCCAGCTGGCCAGTCCTGGGGGGCTTCCCACCATGGTCCGGGAAGGTTAACTACCACCTTGAAATGTCAGGCAGGAGGGAAGGAAGGGGAGAAAGAAGAAGGGGAGTGGATATTCTTTCCCATGTGGGCCTGTACTGGAAGCTTCTGGAGGGCCACATCCTGGCTAAATGTAGCAGATACTACTACAAGCCATCTGAGAAACAATGATATATCTTTGTGTCTTAGTTCTCTGCCTTAGCTTTCCCCCCTACCATGCAAATATCTGTGCTCCCCCATCTTCTCACATAAAGACACCTGCACCCCTGTCCTCAGGGAGGCCACTCCCAAATCGCACCTTAGTTAATGCCTTTTCCTCTAAGTTTGTGTTCCCTGCTGTTACCCAGGCTCAGCTCCCAGGCTCAGTCTAAAACCTACAAACTAAAAGGTGAGATTTCTGCCTGCCCATCACATTTAATACACAGTGGAGGAGCAGGGACAGAAAACACCGATGAGCAAACATATCCCAGGGGAAGCCAAGGAGCTGTCAAAGTCCCTTGCTAGATGACAAGAGCACCTGCTCTGGGCGTGGAGTCTGCTCTTGGCTCACTCTGTTGACGGTCTGGGCATGGGGCTGTTCCCTGAGAGAGAGCACGACCTCGCAGAGCGGGGGCCACCCATCCTTCCTGGGCCTGGCTCCCGTTCTTCTCTCCCGTGAGGGTTCTGCTTAAATTACAAGTGTAGGTCAGAACATGGAATATTCTGAAGACCGTTCCCTGAGTGAATGGACCGTGTTCCGCCTCGAAAGACGCTGCAGGTGGCTGTCACTAAAAGCTTTGCCACTGCAGTGGCTTCCAGTCCCCGCATCTGTGTCTTTGCTGCCCATTATCAAAATGTTTCCTCCACGCCAACGACATCAATTCTAGGTCAAACAAAGGCAGTGTTGTATTTCTGTTAGTGCATACCCCAGGGTCACACAGAAACCCCCAAACGAAATGGGTACAGGCTCTAAAATGATGCCCTGAATGTGCCACATAAAATCAGTGGAAGCAGACTTAGTGTGAAAGGGCTTTAACAGGTAAGTGTGCGCAGAGAGGGAGAAAAAGAAAGGGTATTCCTAATAGCAGTTTTCCAATAAAACTTTAAAAATTTACTCACCGTCTTTTGGGCAAATGCCCAAACAAGGTTGGCCGAGACAAGGCCGCTGAGACCCAATAGCTTACACAAGTCTGAGGCACCTTCTAGGAAGGAAATGTCAAGAAAGGGTGATAGCAGTTGGGACAAAAGGAGACGCCACATCAAGACTACAGCTGCCATTTCTGCCTCCCCAAGCATCTCTCGCTCATGTCTCTTGCGTCTCTAGCTGTGTCTGCTCCACACAACTCCTGCCAAGTCCTGGGTGCAATTCACCCACAGAAACAAGAGCCCTTTGCCTTCTATGTAATCTAGATTCACCTGGAAACTCAGCAGCACCCCTAGTTCCTAGTAGCTCACCCAAGGCAGCTGCATGTAAGTGGTGGCAAGAACATGGTGCTCCCCTACCCCTTGCAGGTACTAAATTCTGTTCAATCCACCCACTTTTAAGGTGGCTTAATCACAAAAGAAGCCCAGTTCTTCTCACATAAAATCTAAGCTGTTGTCTCTGGCCCACAAGGCCACCGGGCGTGGGTCCTCAGCCTTGTTACCTTGGTGATTTTCTTCTCTTCATAGTCCAACATCACCTAGCATCATGTCCACCCTCAAGGAGGCAGAAAGAGGGATATGTCCTTGCCGGTCAAGACACAACTTGAAGATTTCACACATCATTTCTGTTCGGTCCCACTATTTGAATTTAATCTCAAGAATAAACTCATTTTTCAGCATGGCTTATTGCCCAGAAAAATTTCAGGACTTTTATTGCTATAGAAGGAAGGCGGGGTTGATACTGTGGGACACCAGCTTTGCTGCACCACAGAAACTTATTACCGTTAAGTACACATATCTAGAAAACAACCTATAATTAGTTTATAGATATAATTACGGTGTGGATATGCTGTTTACCTCTGAATCTCCCTTATCTAGAATACCAGCGATATTGCCAACAAGGAAATTATAGGAAATTCCCTATTCGGGACTTCAGGGTCACCTGATTCTTTGCTGTCATTGGATCTCCCCTCTGTTCCCAAACAGTGGCCCCCCACGCTGGATTCTGTCTGATCAGCCCCCCCTCCCCCCGTACCTAACGTGATATTAATTGGAGTAAATGATCTTTTGGGTAACTGCTGGAAGATCACGCTTTGGGGGTCTACCATTTAACTCCTTATTTTAACTTGTTCATTAAGCTTTTTGGTTTTCTTTTTTATTATTATTTTATAATTCATTTGTCAGTTGTTTACGTATCTATATAACTTTGGGGGTACTTTTTCATGTCTCCGCATGTGCTATGCCTTTGTCAGTGAGCATCACTCACTGTTAACATCCACACGGTCTTTTTGTGAAAGCCCTGAACTTATTCTTTGCTCTTTTGTGTCCTTCGTCTTCTGGAGCAGACCCCCTTGTCGTCAGTAACCTACTCCGGGGTGGGGAACCACAGTCATGTTTTCTGCGGACGCCCTCACATTTGGGGGACTAGACCTAGAGTTCAGATGGGGAGCAGTGCTCCGTGGGGTTTTAGCTGTGAAAATCTTAAGTGTCTCGGATTGAACTGTGCCCCTGAGCGCAGACTGTGGGCATCCCAGGAGGAAACCAGAAGGGGTACTTTTTGTTGTCGCTGTTAATTTCCTCTCTGGGGAAGCCACTGCAGTCACATGGTGCTTCGCGGCTTCCGCTGCTGAGAGGCCCCGTGTGCGGCGTGCCCGATGTCTAGAGCCGCACCCGCCAGGCGCTGCAGGAGCCAGGAGGACCCAAATCCTCTTCCAGGATGCTCTCCTGAGTTGCTACACCTGTGAGATGGGAAAGAGCTACTTGGGGAATAACTTCTCCCCACGACGAGGGGACAATGACCGAGACCCCTAAGTGTGACTGTGTCCAGATGTTTCCCTGTCGCTCAGTGACACGTGGCCAGACAGTAACCTGGAACTCATACCTTGGCGAGAGAAGTGTGATGGATATTTGCAAGGGACGCTTGTCCCGCCCTGAGCCAGGAGGAGACAGCCCTCCCATCCAGGGTCCACGCTCCTTCCCTGAGCGGACGGCCGGCCAGTCGGGCCAGCTCTGACTTGACCAAGCCTCATTTCCCGGGACCCTCGGAACCCAAGCTCCTTGGCGACTGGTGACTAAGACAGGCACTCGCCACCACCCCTTGGGCAGCGACACAGGAAAAGCAGTGAGTTCCTCTTCTCTTTATGTCTGGGCCTTGGGCGTGTCCTTCCTCGTGTGAAGTCCGCATTTTGGAGAAGTTCTGCAGTGGCAGGAGCTTCCGAATATCTGGGGGGCTGTGTCTCCATGAGGAGAAGCTAACCTCTTATTTCATTTGTGAAGAAGCAAACTGAGCTGCAAACTTCAACCTAATAAATCACAAAGGAGGTACAGACTAAAGAAAACATTTTCATTTGTTATAGTCAGAGGGTTGGCATGCTTGTGTAACAGGGCGCATTTGACTATTTAAGCTGGATTCCAGATGCTTCTAAGTACACACAGCAGCTCGACTCCCCCTTCCCTGGTCACTCGCCCCATCTCTGGAAGCCTGGAAATTTTGCCTACCCTCAGGGCGGACATCCACAGAGTTGACAGGAATTGCACTGTTTTCTCACCCCGGAGAACACAGTTTCTCTGTTCATTCCCCAAAATTATTCTTTTTTTTTAATTTATGCATACAAGAGCTGGGGTGTAGGCCAGAGGTGCAAGGAGTGAGAGGATTCCCCAGAGACAGAGTGGGGAGCAGAACAGGCAGACCCACTGAAATCCACTGCTGAGGGGAGCAGTGGGAGACAGGAGAGGTCTGCTGCGCCATGTAGCTCAGCTCCCTGACCGGGGATCGAACTTGTGCTGCAATGGTTGAAGATAGCATGATAGCACTGAGACTCAACCCCTGCACCACCAGGGAAGCCCTCCCTGAGATTATTCTTGACTTTTGGGGACAGGAGTGGTACTTTACAATATGGCACCCTAATGGTACACACAACCAAGTGGGCGCCAGCAAGATGGACACAGGAAGTCAGGTACAGACGGTGGTGGCGGCTCACTAACTTTGCGGGCTGGCACAGTGAGGATCTCCTCTGGCGTCTCCCCAGAACAGTGGAGTGGATGCTTCTTAGTGAGCCGATTCCTGGAGATGGCTGAGCTCACATGATTAAATGGGCCCCTAAGACCCAGAGGGAGATGCTAAGACATAGAGGCTAAGAAAAACGCTATCGGAAATAGAAGATGAATGAAGGTGAACTCAAAAAAGGAGCAGTGAGGTAGGTACCAAACATAAAAATGAACTGTGCTAAAAAGTTTTAAAAATCAAAGAGATATCATTTTCATTTACGAAATTCTCAAAGACTCTTAATTTTCCCCTCTTATTTATTTGTCTGAATAATCAGCAGGTAATTTGTCTGAATGTTATGAAGGGAAATACTTTCTCCTGAAAGTTTATTTCAACACGTGGAAAATTGTTTATGACAGTCTTAGGAAAATAGTTTAAAGATAATTATGTTATGACTTGGGTGAAAAACACAGGTAGTGAAACAATATGTAAAGTATATGGTACAATTTTTTGTGTGTTTATGCAAGTGTATGTCTAAAAGCAACTTCTGTGTACAGAAGAGTGATTATCTCTTTCTCTGTTACAAATTTCTAAATTTGCCACAATGAACAAGGCCTTCTTTATGTTCGGTGCCAAGCACAATACAAGATATTGTTACGATTATATTGTTTTGTTCGTTGGGCTTTGGTGGTTTAGGATCTTTACTCCCATTCTCCCTGATGCACACATCTGGAAATGTGTATTTCTCATTCTTTTTGTTTTCCTTTTCTTTTCCTATGTTTTGAGTCATTCCTTTCTGGTCGTTTTGCTAGTTAGCAGTTTCATCACTCTTCATATTGAGTTTCCTGTACATATTAGGTTAAGCCAGATGAAAGTACCAATATTGACTAATATTTTACTTCTACAACATGCTGGTTTACCCTACACAGGCAGAGGGGTTGGGCAGCTGTGTGGCTTCCAGTGCTTTCCCTGAGCCCACCATGGAGGATTTTTACTTAGCTATTTTTAGAATAAGACTTTCCCACTAATCAAACCATCAGCTCAGAGGGTCATGTTGGAGTCTTGAAATAAGCTTCATATGCATAAAAAGAAAGTTTCTTCCTGCCCACAATTTAGAAAAAGTTTGAAAGGGGGCGGGGGAGAGAGACAACTTTTACAACATCTTACAAATTGATTTGCAAGGCATTTCAAAATAAATTTTAATTCAAAACACTAAAAGCTCCCACCAATGGCTGGAAATAATGGAAAAACAGAAAATCCAATTTAAGAATGTGTATTTCACGTTGGAGTAGAAGCAGCATGCATCTCAAATTATTCATAGGGTTTTCAAAGGAGCAGAATAAAATAAATGTAATCTAGAAACAAAAGCAGAAACAGGGCAGCAGTTTTTGGGCAACAATTAGCCAATGAGTCAAGTTATTACCACTTAACACCATCTTCATTTTCTTTTTTTTTCTTTTTTTTGTAAATCCAGTTGTTACCCGGAGTATTTTTATTGTTTATTATTATTTATATCTTTTACATTATCGTGTATTCCCCGTGGGTTACCCACCACCGATTCACCCGTGCCCCTTCACCATCACCCCTGGTGCTCTTTTCTACCCCATTTGGGCCCTTATCCTCCCCCTCCCCCGCTGAGTGTCCCTCTCTTGTTTGGTTCCCCTATATTCCTGTTATAAGCAAAACCATTCGATATTTTTCTCTTTTCTTCTGGCTTATTTCGCTGAGCATGATCCCTTCAAGCTCCATCCAGGTTGCTGCGAATTGCATGTGTTTATCATTTTTTTGGTCTTAATTTTTTTTTCAATTGTTATTTTTATTGATGTCTTTTACATTACTTTATATTTCCCGTAGGTTCCCACCACCAATTCACCTGTGAACCATCACCACAATCCCCTGTGCTCCCCTCTCCCCCGTTCTGAGCCCCAGTCCTCCCCCCTCTCTCGCTGATTGTCGCTCTTGCATTTGGTTCCCATGTATTCTTGTTATAAGTGAAACTATTCGATATTTTCCTCCTTCCTTCTGGTTTATTTCGCTGAGCATGATCCCTTCTAGTTCCATCCAGGTTGCTGCAAATTGCATGTGTTTATCTTTTTTGAATGCTGAGTAGTATTCCATTGTGTATATGTACCACATCTTCTTGATCCAGTCATCTATTTTTGGGCATCTGGGTTGTTTCCATATCTTAGCTATTGTGAACAATGCTGTGATAAACATAGGGGTGTGTGTATCCTTTTGGATTAATGTTTTTGTGTAACATTCATGCTGCTTTTCATCTTGGTTCGGGACAGGACATGCTCTTGGTGTAAAAGTGATGATACAAACTACTCCTCGGGCAGACAGCGGGGTGTAGGGTCTGAAATTTAAAAAGAGGGGTGGGGTGTCTTCAGTTCCAAGATGATTAGACAGTGCGAACTTGGATGGGAACCACAGGGGCCAACAGACCCCCTGGGGATCAGAAGAAGGCGTGGGGGGCGGGGAAGAGGACCCAGCAATGCACTCAACAGTGTCCGGTGATGGGGGAGGACAACCAGGAGACCTCAGTGTTCTGGAAGCAGATGCAAAAGAGCCAGAAGTCTCCTCTGCGAGCTCAGTGAGCCTGAGAATGGCCCATGGGAACTCCTGGAGGCCAGTGAGAGCTCGCAGGCGCAGGCGCGAGGAGAGACAAAGAGGCGCGCAGGTCGCGTGTCCACGTTTGCTGTAAAGAGTAGAGTGGCTGTACCCTCACATGTGTGCATGGAGCCAAAAGGAAGCGGGCCCAGTGTACTCAAGATGTAAACTGTAAATGCAGCACAAGCTGTTACAGAAAAGACGTCCCTGCCTCGCATCTTGAAAATAGATACTTGGGATGCAAGATATTGCCACGCAAAGAAACCAGGTAAAGCACAGCTGAGAACACCTGAAGATTTGCTTGCGGCTGGGGGGTCTTCCAGGGTGTCAAGGTCATCGTCACCAGTATCTCAAGAGGCAAAAGTGATGCTCTTGTTGAGAACCTGGAAGGAGGGGACAGAATTTGACATTGGTTCTCCTTGAGTTCTGCAACGCACTTGGAGAAAGGCCTGTCTATATAATTTTCAGGACGCAGGACAAACCAAATAGGGGACCCCCTTGCAAAATGATTAAGAATTTCAAGCGCGGAGGCCATCTGAACTCGGTGGTCACCACCAGGTCACCCTGGCCAGTCGAGCAGCTGCAGGGCGCGTGCGTGAACTTCCCCAGGCCGAGGCCTGCCCACATGTGGGGCAGAGGGGAACTTCGGGAAAGGCTGGGCTTGAAAGTTGCCGGTGATCAAATATCAAAAATGGAGTCAGACTTTTTATGATGCTCTCTCACTTCCTTCCAGTCCTCTGCCGCATGACACCTCCTCGGTGACACCACCTGATGGTTCCATATAACAGCTCAGCCCCCTCCCCATACACCCAGTTCCCCTTACGGAGCTCTACCTCCCAGCCCCCCGACACCCATCACCTTCATATAAACAGTAAATTTTATTAATAAAATAATACTTGCCCTGGAAGGCAAGATCCCTCAGGATAGAGATTTCCATCTGTTCCGTCCTGAGAACAGTGCCAAGCTCATATTTAGTGCTCAGTAGTATTTGTTTTTGAATGAAAGGTGCTGGAAAAAAGTGGGGTCTAATAAATCAGTCCTGATGGGAAAAGTCCCCTCTGCAGAGCAGCTTGTCTCTTCCTGAGCGTGAGCCTTAAATCTCACCGGCTGCACGGGCGCCTTGCTCTCCCTGTGGTCCTCTTTAAAATGCAAACTTTGCAAGGGTTGAACATTATTTCACTCTAAGGTTGCATCAGCATTTTACTGCTTTTGGCTCACGATGGTAGAAAGACTCACAAAGCTAGAAGAGGTGGAAATGGCACCGGAAAGTAGACAACCGAGGCAGCCCCCTCTGCCCGGCGGCGGCGCAGAAGACCCGGCTCGGTGCAGCTCACCCACTAGCGCAGCCACTCACCGTGCCCGCCCTGAGCTTCTCCAGTTGCTCTGGTCGGCCTGATGGGCTCTAACTGGGTGTGCTCGGCCAGGGAACCTGAGACACCTGCATACCTGGAGGAGCCAGGGTTTTTGTGGACCGTGGGGGATGTGGGCAGGTGGTGGTGGGCAAGAGGAGAGCTGTTAAGGGGAAGAGGCCCTAGGATCCAAAAAGGAGATGGAGAGGCCTGAGGAGCAGACCCCAGGGCCCCCGCAGCGGAGCACCAGGCCTGCTCGGCGCGGCTAATCAGGAAGACGAACTTTTACGCATTTCAGTTTGTGGAGAACATCAGTCTCATGTCAGGCCATGGACCTCCCAGTACCCCTGCTTACTAAGCTTCAGGAGTAGGGAAAGTCAAAGATCAGCTGCTTCTAGGACCTCCCAGGTCACTGCCTCTGCCCCTTCCTGTCCCCCGGAGTCTCTGCCACTGGAACCGGATTCACTGATTCTTCTGCCATTTGGGCTTTGAACCAAGATTGTGTCTGACCCGTGGGCTTTCTCGTAGCTGCTGCTGGGGTAAGATGAGAGAGTAAATATAAGTTGGAAAAAGAGGAGGAGGAAATAAAGTAAGTTCCTCCCATCCAGACCTGAATCTCCCAGGACTCAGATAAATCAGTCTCTTTACATGATGGCCTGACCCTGGAATTTGGGCCTGTCTGAGCGCAGAGGAACCTTCTGTCTTTTATCCCTGCTCTGCTAACCCTGCCCCGTTTGACAGCGTCCCCTGTGGGTTACACACGCGCCTGCGTCTCCCTCTCCGCACAAAGTGGAGAGGAGGCACACCAGAAGTTACCTTTCTCTCTTAGCCGCTGAAACGTGTTGAAACAAAAGCAACATTCTTTCCTCATCTCCTGGAAATGATCATAAATTTTCCCCTTGGAAATTTAAGGTTACGTAATTAGATAATTGTACGGTGCTTGCTGTATCAGATAACAGAGTGCTGCTCCATCCGTCTCTGGCCTTCTCTGCTGTCAGTCACCCATGAGCAGAGAAGACCATCTTCCACAGCCATGCCCAGAGAGACTGAGGACACACCCAGAGTCAAACTAAGAGTTTGAAAAAAATAGCTTCTAACACTTGCTAACAGAACCGTCCGCATTTCCCTAACATCAAGAAGGGCAATAATGAAAGTCCAAGCTATTGTAAAGATCAATGCGTCTTGCAAAGGATAAAAGCAGCACACAGCCTTCCTGCCAGGTGGGCAGACTCGGGCGTTGCGCTCAGGGGGACAGATGTGAATGGTGTGTTCCTCCCTCTCTTGGGCTCGACAAATAAGTGTCATTTTTCTTCAAAGAGAACTTTGATGATGTTTGTTTTTGTTTGTAGAACGAAGCTGCGTGAAGCGGACCACAGAGAACACGGAAGATGAGTGAGAACGAAGCCAGAGGTTTAGGGATTGTTTCTGTAGCAAAACAGAGTGAAACCAATGGGTAGATTCTGGAATGATCCATCTTGATTTAGTTGATTACTCATGTAAGGCAAAGCAGTGGAGACCCTACAAGGCGCCGGGGCAGTGGCTAAAGGGTTTTGTCAATTTGAGTTTAAAAACTGGGCAAGATGAAAGGTTGGCCGCATGTAAACAAAACATCTGGTTTCCAGACTGAGGGGGCAGCCTGTCCTGTTCTCATTAGACTACAGTCATCCTGTTGTAAGAATTCTTAATGCTTTGGAATTGGAGTCTCCTCTTAATTAGAATTTGCCTGCTCTCCAGGTTACTAAAATGTGCAGTGCACATGATTTTCTCAAAGAGTTATCACAACCTACTTCTTCAAAGAGGAAACAAAATCCACGCGTATTTCAGCCGGATGTCTGTAAATTTAGAACGTGTTGTCTACCCACCATGGGCTCAAATGTTGTTTGGTGTCGTTCCAGTTTTATTTAAGTTCATCACAGAAGGGACTTCACAGACTGGTGTTCTTGGTTCTAGTCCTTTCTTGTGACTACAAATGAAAATATGAACATTTCAACAGGTTCCCTTTTTGAGACAATCAGCATGAAAAATCTCACATTCAAAGACATCCGTGTAGATGGCAGAGAAAACTTGTTCCCGCGACGGGGGCTCCAAAGGCAGGTTTGAGAAAGCCCCTCTGAGTGCTGTTGGGGACCAGCAACCTTGGCCTTTGGGAAGAAAGGTCTGAGTGAAGACGCACGGGCCGTGGACTTTGGCCAGTCAGCTCTGCCTCTGCTAGTTGGGGACGCGCTGACCCGGCAGGGACCATGCGATGGCGGGACAGCTGTTCCTGCTCTCACCCCCTGCCTCCTCTGCACCTTGTGGCCACCCCTTCATTGTCCGCAGTGTGTTCTGAGGCGCTGTGTTTGTTCACACGTGCTGGAGTGACAGTTCCCAAAGAGCTAACCTCAGTATAGAGTCTTGTGCAAATGTCAAGCATTTTCATCACAGATGTTTGGAAAGTTAGCATGTATGGGAGGAAGCTTGCAAGTAGAACAGGGAGCTCTGAATTCCTGAAAGTCGACAGGAAAAGTTTCAGCACTCCTTAGCTCTCCTTAAAGATAAACACTTTATATCCCTTTAAATATAAAATATAAACCCACATAATATTGGTACTTAAAATACTACTTATATTATGTATTATGCACAGAACATGTATTACGTACTTATAGGTACTAAGTACCTAAGTACATAGTATATTAATGTACTTAATGTATGTTAAGTACATAAGTACTTTTGTGTACCTACGAGACTTTTGATGTCTATTTTTGAGCTGTACCTCTGTTGGATTAGGGCAACGCTAACAACTGTCACAGCTGTTTAATAGATTTTTTCCTTTTTTTTAAAGATTCATTTATGCATACAAGAGCTGGGGTGCCGGCCAGAGGTGTGGGGCAGTGAGAGGGTTCACCAGAGACAGAATGGGGAGCAGAACAGGCAGATCGACTGAAATACACTGCTGAGGGGAGCAGCGGGCGAGGCAGGAGAGGTCTGCTGCACAATGTGGGAATCTCCCCGGCCGGGCATCGAACTCGCACCGCAGCTGCCGATAGCTCCACAGCGCAGCGGCTAACCACTGCGCCACCAGGGAGGCCCAGATTTTTTTCTTGTCCATGCACAGTCCAGTGAGGAGTTCCTGGTCAGTATACAGTTTTCCTCTAACTTTTGCTTCAAAGACCCTAACACCTCCGATCTGGGACCCCACCCTCGTTAGGTACGCTGTTTCCAACTAGCAGAAGTGTAAAGCGACAGGGAAGAGGGTCTGCGACCTTGTAGCTGCCCCAGCTACGGGGGGACAGGCTGTCTCTCCACGTGTGTCACTGGAGCGGACTGGCCCCTGGCCACACCCAAACACCAGTCCTACTGGAAGCCTCTGCTGTAGGTCAGACAGTCACCTCCTGGAAATCCCCATCTCCTGGAAAGGAGCTCCATCTGGGGGCCCGGTGGCTTTCTCTGCCGTGATCATCTTTGGAGTCCTAGGTTTTCCCCATGCATCAATATTTCAGATACCGCTTTCATTTACGTCAAAGTTATCTGTTCTCTTTCAACATTCAGAATGTAGCATCTACATACAGCTTTGAATGCTTAATGATCTGATCTATTTTTCTAGGTGATTTGTCTTCTAGTTCTCAGACACTGTTGTGCCCCCTTACTAGTGAAAATATATCTAATTCTGCTGGGCCCACGTGGAAGGTTTCAGCCTCTACTCAAAATTCAGTCATGAGGACACACGTGGAATCAGGCAAAGGGAGACTTCCCCTCAGATACCCTAAAAACACCAGGCCTGATGACCTTGGAAACTTACTCCTGGAGATACAGTTCATAACTTCCAGTGACTTCATTCCTTCATTAGTATTTTTTACTCTCCTACTAGAGGCCTTGCATGAAGTCTCACTTTATATTCTTCTAATAATGCAACATTTAATTCAATTACCTATAATTTTTAAATGTAGACTTATTAAGGGTTTTCCAAAGGGAAATAAACTCTACTCACTGATGCTGCCCTTCCCCCAACATGTGACCTCGTTATTCGTTTCATCAAAGTGCTGGAGTATTGGCCAGCCAGGGAGACTTATTTCCAGCAGTACTTGAGCTACTGAAGTGCAAACAAGTAGCTTATTTTCCAGATGTGGAGCAGGACTCCAGATCCAGAGACCATGCAAGTCACCTCCCTCCCCCTAGCTCCCACAGCTTCCATTCACTCAGGGGTCCCCTCTACCCCTAAGCCCCTTGTGGAGACAGTCACTGTCCCGGACACAGCCAGCAACTTGTGCCTCCATTTTCCCAGGTGCCTCCTCAGAGCAACAACAGAAACTGGGTAATAAATCCATGCTAATGACTTTATAATAAGTCAGACTGGTTTCCAGCTTTTTTCCCAACCAAATCAAAAGAGAACTTAGTTGAATATTGTCAGCTGATAAAACATTAAAAGCAATTTTTAGTGATAGATAACAGTGTAATTTCCTTAGTATAGCTTAGAGGGGTTCAAAGAAATGAGTGACATTGTTGTAACAATTTTCTTCCATTTCCACCTATTTATGTGGATGAATTTTGCAAGTACTTGAACTTATAAAACTGAAAAATGGGAGTAAATTGATACTGAATTCTTTTTTATGTTAGTGTTAAGTAGTATTCACCCAGAGACATAGGAAAGAAAGGAAAAAGAGAGTAAAGAATAAAAAGGAAAAGAAAGAAAAGAAAAAAGCATCCATCTCAGTAAAGATGCAATTATCCACAAAATGTTATGTTCCTTTTTTATAATTATCAAAATTTGTAAGACATTTTCATTTCTGTTCTATTATGCAGTGGTAATTACTATAATGATAACTAAATTCAGAAGTAATTATTCAAAATGTAGAGCAGGATATTTAAAATATTACATGATTTTAGAAAATTAAGTTTCAATACACACCCATATTTTTATTGTAGAGAGGTATAATGGAAATGTAAATTTAATGGGCTAAAGAAATGAGGTAAAACTTTTCTTGTTAGAGCACAGTTTGTTCATGCAGTTTAAAAACAGTGGATGGTAGATATTAAATCACTTTGAAACTCGGATTCCATTGGGCCTATTTAAGAGAAAATATTAAGATTTTAGCTTTCCAGTGTTTACAGGGCATTTGAGATGCTTTCGCTGCAATTAAATTATAAGACATTTTAGATATTAATTTGAACACGGTGTTCAACATTCTTTTAGGAAAAACATTTGAAGGTGCCAGTCATGGTTTATTTCAACATTACCACGTACCGGACTGCACTGAAATTATATGGTGCGTGATTCCTGGATCCTGCCTCTTACCCACAGCTCAGGGGGCTGGAGATGCACCCTACCATAGAGGCCGCATGATACCTACGCCACTGAGGACCCAGCCTCTGCAGTGGGTGAGGAATGATCACAGATTCTTGGCCCCTTCTTCAGTGGAGAGGTGGAGTCCATTTCCATCATCCTTGAATCTGGGCTGCCCGTGACTTGTCCTGGCTACTACAAGGCAGTAAGAGTGACGCAGTGGGCGTTGAGCCTGGGGAAGCTGCCACTTTCCTTGTCTTCTTGGAGCGCCCCTCTGGATGCTCAGCTGTCAGGCTGAAGAAGCCTCAAGAAGCCCCACGGAGAAGGTTGTTGAGAAGACCAGCGCAGCCCCTGTGGAGCCAGCCACCGAGAGCCGTCTCAGAAGTTCCCACCCAGGTGAGTCTTTAAATGACCACGGCCCATGGCTGACACCAGGTAGAGCCAAAGAACCGCCTGGCTGAGCCCACCAACCCATGGACTCGTAAGGGCTCATAAATGGCAGCTGCCAGTGTGAGCCTTGCCTCGCAGGGCCTCTCATTCCGTAGCAAGTTGATTCTATGGAGACCAGCGCAGCTTGCCACATCAGACACATGCTATTTCTGCAGAGAAATCTGGAGATAGTCATAGCATGGGAAACTAACGCTATAGATAGCCTCACATCAGTTCAAGTTTCCTCTAAATAAAGTTCATTAGGCCATTTTTTGCAGCAAGGTGAGTAGTGAATAAAATGGATTTTTGGACAGCATTTTGAATCTTAGAATTGTGGCTATGGAATTGTGAAAATGTGCATCCACACTATGGATTTAAATCTGACCCTCGGTTTAAAACACAGCTGAAATCCTCTTCTTTGGAAGTCGCTACTAGTGACATCACCAGGACCTGTCACCAGGTCCTTACAACTTGGTAGCCATCACTGTACACCCAGAGGCAACCTTTCTTGGTTGTCTTTGTACCTTTCCTTTTTGCCACACTTGGTCATAAACTCCGCTGAGGCAAGGAAGTTTTCTTTTTCTTCCATCTTTCTGGCATCCCCAATCCTTGGGTTTGGGGCCCAAACACACCTCCAAGGTAGAAACCTGTCACCCTCTAGTGCCCCAATGTCTCATCTTTACTATCAATGCCTGCAATGATTCCTCTTTCAGAGTTGAAGAAATCAAGGCCCAGAGAGGTTAAGTAAGCTTCCCAGAGTCACACAGCCGATAGTCACAATGCCTGGTTTTGGACTCACTTTTGAGCTCTGCAAATTGTCTGCACTTTGGAGACCAATCACCTGAGGTTCCCAACCCAACAGGCAGACATTGGTCAGGGGGAGAAGTTTCTGTATGAACCTGTGCTTTTTCCTCATAAAATTTGCATTTCCAAATTGTTAGAAAGCAGCAAAATATTGCATTAGTGACTCAAGGTGATGCAAAGATAGATGGACTATTTACGGAAATCACTCAGAAGTCAAATATATCAAAATACACATGGCTCAATTTGTGTTGTCAAATTATGGGATGAATAAACTACCCGTTGATTTCTTCAGCCCCCCTGTTAAGAGGTTCATAATCTCCTGTATCAAGGAAGCAAAGCATGTAGTCACTGAAGTAACTGCTTTTATTAGAAGCCCCAGAATCTGATGAGAGCACAAAGCAAAAGAAACACCATTAATGACAATCAAAGCATGCACGGATAATCATGCAGATTAGATACAAGCAGATCACACATAACCTTGACCAAAATATTTTTTCCTTTACACTTAGCTGTCGTCCACCCCAGGGAGCACACGGATTCTCATTGCTCCTACGGCTTCCAATTCCGAGTTCCTTCCAAAGCCAAGAGTATTCTAAGGCTCATCCCCATCCCTCTTAATTCTTTCAGCTATTTGTCTATGGCCCTCACCAAATCTCTCACTCCCAGGCTTCGGATCTGCCCTTTGTTCTTTCTTTGTAACTACTATCTCAGAAAATTTCCCTCCTGGTGAGAACTTTTCCATCTTAGAAGGCTGTTTTCTGCAGACCCAATTCTTTTCCTTCTGAATATTTATAAGTCAGCAAAAACATCCAAGCACATTTGAAAGCAAGAGCAACTGGATTCCCCTGAGGCTGCAAATACTGTTAGCCATTTGCAACGCACTGAAATTATGACATTGGAAGAATGTAAGATTTGGCAACATTTCCAGAGTTGGAAGATGATGGGCCTGCAACAGAGTAATTGGCCTTCTTATTGGGGGAGGCAACACTTTTGAGGAGAAACTGTGTTCCCCTTGCGAAACCATGGAAAACAAGGCAGAAGACAAAAAAGATTGATTTAAGTCATCACTTGAGAATTTCAAGGAAAAAAGGTATTAATCTCTCCCCATAAATCTGGTAAGCCTCAATTATGATGAATTTGAATATCTAGAAATAATCTTTCAGATTTAAAAATCAGGGAACTTGATCTTTGAATTGGAACAGCAATCTATTACTATTCAAATAAAGATTGTTTGGGACTGAGATTTTAAGTTTATATTTTATGTAAGTAAGCTTAACATAACAAATAAGGCTAACATTTGTATTGGTAACATACTTTCATATGTAAAGGAACATTTTGCCATGTAAGCGTTAACACCCAGAGGGTTCTGTAGAAATGCCTATTTAGGTTCATGCTTAGGTCACAGATTTAAATAGTATCGATAAAAATACTTTTTTTTAAAGATTTATTTATGCATACAAGCTGGGGTACAGGCCAGAGGTGTCCGGCAGCAAGAGGGTTCACCAGAGACAGAGTGGGGAGCAGAACAGGCAGATGGATGGAAACACAATGCTGAGGGGAGCAGCGGGCAGGCAGAAGAGGTCTGCTGTGCCATGCGGGAATCTCCCCGGCTGGGCCTTGAGCTTGAACTCGCGTCGCTGCTGCCAACAGCTCCACAGCGCAGTGCCTAACCACTGCGCCACCAGGGAGGCCCCGATAAAAATACTTTTTTGTCCTACAAGACAGTCTTGAAATGAGCTTTTGCTTTTCAAAGGAAAAACAAATATTTGTCCGTTTGCTGCCCATTTTTATCATACCCCAAAACACCTGAAAGGCTGCCTGCCTTGCAACTTTTTGAACCTGAGGGTAAATTGAGTTGACAGTGAAAATCTCCCCATGCTTTCCTGCAGATCTGAGAGGCCTGCCTGGCAGAGGAGGCTGTCCGTGCGCACAGCTGCTGGCCGCTGGCCGCTGGCCGCTGGCCGCTGACCACTGAGGTCTGGACTTGGAGCAGGGCGCCTGAAGTCTCTTAACCGCTGCACATGGTCATGCCCACCTCCATCTGGTCCAGGCTGTAGCCAGCGCCTCAGTTTCTCCACTGGCTCCGGGAGATGAAGCCCTTTTGCAAGACACAGTCTCCTGACGAGTTTGCTCCGTCCGTGCTGTAGCCAAGTCAGCTCCCGCATCTCAGACACATCTGCTCCCGAAGGCCGGGCCCGGGCTGCCATCAGCTCCAGTGAAGCAGCATTGGGGTCTCCCTGGTGCTGTTCCAGGGGGTAGCCCCGGGGCCTGCGGGTGTCGCCCACCTGCGGGAAGTGGCCCAACCTGCCGCTGTTCTAAACCAAGGTCAGCGATGGGCAGGGACTCATGAAGCTGGGAGCAGGGGAGGGCCAGGTTGCTGCACCGCTGGCTGAATGGCGCCTGCCCCTCCTGCCTTGACGGCTAGTGAGTTCAGAAAATGTCTAAGTCACCTCAGTCCACAGAGAGGAATATGAACCCCTCTCCCTGTTCCCAAGCAAGACTTCTGGGACTTAATCTGGGGACTGTTTGTGGGTATGGAAGGGAGGGAATAAGGTGGGAAAAAGATCGGAAGAATGATTTCCTTCCCTTTAACTGCTGGGGGCTGGAGTTTAGTAGAATAGTCCAACAATCCAATAATCCAATCCTGTTTTACCTGTTGCTTCCGTTAGTGCTCTATTCTCAGTTCTGATGCAGGGGCAGAAAGCTCAGGTGGTCGACACAAAATAGAAATGGTATTTGACTCCCTCAGAAAAGCTGCCTAGAGGCAGGCAATGAGGACACTTGGGCCAGCTCCTCTGTCTTCAGGACACAGGATTTGTCTAGCTGACACCTCTGCTATCCCCAGAATGTGTCCTGTGACCTCAGAGTGCTTGCTGACTGCCAGAGCGCCAGCCATCATAGCCGTCATCTAGGGAGGAGCAAGGTGGAGCCCCTCTCTTTAGAGACACTTCCTGGCAATTGGACCAAACACTCCAAGTTCCACTTCCTTGGCCAAAGACATGCCCCATCTAACTCTGATGGACACGCAAGCGGTCACAAG
The DNA here is from genome assembly GCA_004024925.1 of Scalopus aquaticus. Classification (NCBI taxonomy): domain Eukaryota; kingdom Metazoa; phylum Chordata; class Mammalia; order Eulipotyphla; family Talpidae; genus Scalopus; species Scalopus aquaticus. The sequence goes on from PVIJ01017332.1 coordinate 20,307, forward strand.
GTTTAGAGACAGAGGTTAGAAAAAAATCAGGGTCTTATCACTACAGAAAAGGGGGAGGTGGGTCCTGAGGAGCAGCTGGTCTGTTGCAGGTAATTATAAACTTGCCAGGCAAAGCATTTTAATCAGAACCTACTTTTGGAGAAGAGTTTACTTTTTTAAAGCAATCATCTCCTATAACCCTAGAAACAAACTAAAAGGAGAACATTTGCCTATTCATTATAATGATAAATAGAATTACAGACTGGTTAGAAATTATTTGACTCTTATAAACTGTGCTAATTGTAGATTGAATCATTAAGTTTCTAAAGAAACTTGAATATTATAAAGATAACCATAGAATTAAAACAGAATCTCATTTTGTTAAAAGAGAAAGACAACAAAACAAAGAAAAACCTATGAGAGAAAATGGCATTTACCTGTCTGAAAGTTCTAAAGCTCACATCACTGAAGCTTCTCATACTAACAGGAAGATTCAAGCCACAGAAGAATTAAGTTTTATTTATTTGGATACTGGGGTGGCCACGATCACCCCAGTGCTCCCTCGTAAATTCACACAAGAGCAAAGTTTATATTTTGAATTCTAAATCTGGTCGCTATGACAACCCCAATTGTGACTCTCAATTTCATTGGGCTGTGCTGGGGCCATTTGTTTTTAAAGAAACGCGTGTATTTTAGTCCCAGGGCGGCAGGGATGATGGATACTACAGGGCCAGAGGTCAGATGCTGGTTTCTATTCTCAGCTCCAGAATTGATTTGTGCGGCTACAGGCTAGTTACTTAAAGTCGTTGGTTTTAGATCCACTTTCTACCAAGCTTCGCGGCTTCCTTTGGAGAGCTGCTCCTCGGACGGTAGGTGTTACCAGCTGCCCAGGTGTAAAATTGGGTCCTCCATTCCGAGCTGTCCACCCTGCCTCCCCGACACAGGGAGCCCTCCCTCAGCCCTGAGTCCAGCACCGTCCATGGCCGATGCATTGAAAATGCTCTCTCCTGTGCCTCCCTCAGACGTCAAGATGTTGCTTGAGGGCCTTCCCGGTGGCGCAGCGGTTAGGCGCTGCGCTGTGGAGCTGTCAGCAGCGGGGACGCGAGTTCGATGCCCAGCCAGGGAGATTCCCACATGGTGCGGCAGACCTCTCCTGCCTCGCCCGCTGCTCCCCTCAGCAGTGTGTTTCCATCTGCCTGCTTGTTCTGCTCCCCACTCTGTCTCTGGTGAACCCTCTTGCCGCCCCACGCCTCTGGCCTGCACCCCAGCTCGTATGCATAAATAAATAAATCTTTAAAAAAAAAATGTTGCTTGAACACAGAAGACCCAGGTAACCCACCTGTCCCGCCCCAGGTAACCCACGTGCCCGCCACCGCCGGGGAAGAAGCAGCTTTCTCTGTCTGGGTTCTTGGCCTGGAATCAGACAAAACGCAGAGTTCAACCTGCTGTCAAGTTCAGTCGTGCGGCTGGATCCTGGAGGAGCTGGGCTCAGGAGCGCGGGATTCCCGCTGGCGCGCCCGTGAACACGCGTGGGGAGCTCTGCTCCCGGCCGGCCTCCGGCGCATTGAACGCGGTGTCTGCGTCTCTCCTCCCGTCGGACTCAGAGATAAAGCTGCGCACTGCAGACTGTTGCTGGGGTTCTCTGCCTCACCTGGAACCCACACCTTGCCCGGAAGACCCACCTTTAGATTATCGTACAAGGCCTGTCAAAACGGGAAGACGTTTGGGGCCAGCGCGGTAACTGCGGGCGGGCGCCTCGGGCAGTGCGGGCGCGCCCTCGGCTCACAGGGCTGGAGACTCGCGGCTCTGAGGCGGCGGCGATGTCAGAGGCCAAAGCCGGCTTCACGTCAGCTCAGCGATCTCCGCGTCCCACGGGTCTGGAAGCCTCAGCCTCCGCTTTTGACTGTCCAAGCCCATCTCCTCATCTGTAAACATCTCCATTACCCCCAGAGGGTGTGAGGGATGAACGGACGAGAAGGCGCGGGAGCATAAATCCTCGGGAAGGCGCAGCCTCTGGGCCTTCAGGGTGTCTCCGCGGAGGCCCATCCCCGCGGGGGTGGGATTTGAGCCGCTCCCCTGAACAAGCGGCTCCTGCCGTGCAGCGGGCCAGGAGAGCGAAGCTCAAGTGCCGCCTCCAGGGAACACCTTCCTGCTGGCCTGTGCCACCTCTTCTCGTCCCGGCTGCCCCGCCCGCCTGTTTAGGGGTCATCTTCCCCTCCCGGGTAGCTAAGGAAGCGGGCGGGCGGCCGTGGCGGCCGAGGGGATGCCCGGCCGTGTGAGGGAGGCGAGAAGACCGCTGGCACCTGGGCTTGCGTCTCCCCTGTGGACGTGACCCTTCCGCGCTGCCGCTGCCTGGGGCCACAGGGCCACACGCCCTGGACGCTCCGTGCTTCGAAGCCCCCTCCGCTTCGGTCCTGGCTCTTCCACGGCTGTGCGGGGGCGGCCTCGGGAAGCTGCTGGTTCACTGAGCTTCGGGCGCCCCCCGGGGCAGCTGCGGAGCTCCGGGCCGGGGAGTCACAGCCGCGGCTCATCCGCAGTACAGGACGGACAAGCCCGACCTCAGCCCGGCGATAGGGTTTATTTCCAGATACTGTTATCCCAGGAACTTGAAACTGGCTTTTTCATATTTTTAGCCACACATCATAGTCCGCTTCTGTAGATGAGACTGATTTTGCTGGAGAAAACAAACAAATGCGCGGCCTTTCCCTGCTAAAGCAGCCGGTGAGGCTGCCCCCAGACCTCCTCTGCCCACGGCCCCCTGCCCCGCACCGCCGAGCTCGAACAGGGCACGCATGTCAGAGGCGTGGGGCAGCTGGAGCCTTCTTGTGCCAAAATTCCTTTAGAAATTCTGGCAAAGATCTCAAATGTCAGTGTGGGGGGCAGCGGCGGGAGGGGTGTCTGGGCAGAGAGTGAGACGAAGAGGGTGTAGCTGATGAAGAGTCCACGGGCTCCTTTGGAGACAATTTCTGGGCTGGGAAACGCATCCTCAACCTCCAGGGCCAGCTCGCTGGCCGTCCCCAGCGAGAATTCCCACCAGGGTCCAGCAGCGCTGGCCTCGAGCCCACTCTTCCCAGAAGCCTTTGCAACACCCACGCGCATACACAGTGGTCTCCCACAAGGTCTCAATTTCCCCTGCAAACTGGCTGCCCACGTCTTTCTCTTCACCTACACACGAGCGCTGGCAGTGTAACCACCCTCCATTTTCTGAATCTGTGCTTAAGCCGGTCCCATAGACCACTGGGGACGAGTGTCCAGGCAAAGGACACCATTATGCTCATCCCATCCTGCGGGAAAGGAGCAGCTGGGAGGAGGATTATAACCTGCAGTCTCCTCCAGCTGCTGGATGCCACTCGCCCTGACCTGGGAGCAAGGCTCAAAGGCAGAACACTAGCAGGAACGGGCACCTCTGGGCCAACAGGAAGCGTGTCCGCCTACCCGGCACGAGTGATGTGAATACACAGGCGGGGAAAGAGAGGGCAGTGGAGAGAGGCAGAGCCGAGATGTGTCCCTGTCACCTCCTACGCTGGTGGCCTTGAGTGACCATCCACGGCTAACGGGGAGGAAAAGGCAAACAAGCACATCTGTTGAAACAATTGTTAAGACAGAGCCTGGTGCGTAATGGAGTAAGGGGGTGTGACGATCACTGGCGAAACTTCTATTCTCATGCTAGAACTAAAGCTGCCAAAATGAAGGACAAGTGCAATAGTGATTACACAAACAACAGGGGAGGTATCATCTTTCTAGGGCATTTGACCATATATACTACAAGCTCCCCAAATATCATCCATATCATTTGAACCATTGCTTCTTTCCTATGAATTTGCTTTAGAAGATAATTTTAAAATTCAGTGTAAGTCGTGATTGGAAGACAATGATCATTAATACGGCGTGTGGCTGGAGGGATAAAACAAGACATCAGGCTGGAAAGTCTGGACACAGACCACACTTATGCAGTCACCTGATGTGGGCCCAAAGTGACAGAGCCAGGAGGAGAAGATGGCCTTTTTGATGGATGGTGCTAGCTCAATTGGCTATCCACATGGAAAAATTGATTCTTGAGCCCTGGATTTCACAAAACACAAAAACCCATTTCAGATGGAGTGCAGATCTAAATGTAAATGGTAAAACAATAAATCTTCCAGAAGAAAACAGAGAACGTTTTCACGACCATGGAGTAGTAACAAATTTTTAAACAAGATCCACAAAATGCTCATCATAAAGAAACAATGATAAATTGGAACCAGAACCAAATTAAGAACTTTCATACAAGACACCTTGACTGAATTGAAAGACTAATGGAATGAAAGTTTTGTAAAAGACACATCTGAAAAGGGACTTATATCCAGAATATGTAAAGATCGCCTACAAATCATTAAGAAAAAAGCAGACAATCCAACAGGCAAGTGGACAAAGGACTTGACTTACAAAAGATACTCCAAAAGCAGATGAAAAGACGTTGAGGGGGCAGCAAAGAAAATGTGAATTAGCATCACAATGAGACATCACCATGAATCCCTAAGAGTCACTAAAGTGAGAAGGACAAAGCCCAACTAGGAGAAGGAAGGATCCAGAACCCTGTGGGCTGACTGACTTGGAAACTGGCTTGGCAATGACATCAAAAGAGAAGGGGCTCTCAGCCTGGGACTCAGCGGTTCTACTGCCAGGCAGGCCCAGCAGCACTGCATGGGCCTTCACCAAACGACGGGAGGTGATGACTCTTGAGCAGGAGAAGACCTGAGACTGGGCCCCTGGGCTGGTTATATTGTTTCTTCTGAGAACGGATGGGTTTATCGGTCATCGGGCCACAGGGTCTATCCTTACCGTGTAGGGGTTAGAGGCGGATGTTCTGCCTCCATAGAAAGTTGATCCCCAGGGCCTGCCTGGTGGCACAAGGGGCTAAGTCTCAGCAGTATGAAGCTATCAGCAGCCACTGCAGCACGAGTTCGATCCCCGGCCAGGGAGCTTCCCACAGGGCGCAGCAGACCTCTCCTGTCTCCCCGCTGCTCCCCTCAGCAGTGTGTTTCAGTGGAGCCGCCTGTTCTGCTCCCCACTCTGTCTCTGTCTCACCCCCACACCTCTGGCCTGTACCCCAGCTTGTATGCATAAATAAATCTTTAAAAAAAAAAGAAAAGAAAAGAAAATAGAAAATGCAATCCAACTAATGTGTCTCTTAGCCCCTTTTAGAATTTCTAAACTCACACACTTGGTGTCTGAAGGTGGGTGTGAGTGTCCTCCCAAGGTTGGGGGCGATTCACTTATGGCACAGGTGATTGATCTGGACAAAAGCTACTCTCATAGAAACATGTACAACAGAAAGATATTTAGCATGCATTTCATTTAGGGGACCCATAGTTTTATTTTATAAAAACTGTATGGGCAGAAATTTCACGAAGAAAATAATATAGACTATAGAGATAAAGGTGTCCCCTAAAACACCAGTCTACTTATTACTTGAGAACACGCCTCACATAAACGTACCTCCCTCTCATCACAAACTTATCAACAATGGACACCGTCTTGGCGGGTCTGAATGCTGCACCTTCTAAAAGCAGATTAAGAGGGGCCTCCTGGTGGCGCGACGGGTTAAGTCTCAGCCTTTGAAGCTGTCTACGCCACTGCAGCATGAGTTCGATCCCCGGCCAGGGAGCTTCCCACAGGGCACAGCAGACCTCTCCTGCCTTGCCCACTGCTCCCCTCAGCAGTGTACCTCAGTGGATCTGCCTGTTCTGCTCCCCATTCTGTCTCTGGGGAGTCCTCTCACCCCCCCACACCTCTGGCCTACACCCCAGCTTGTATGCAGAAATAAATCAATCTTTTTTTAAAAAAAAAGTCTATCTCCAGACTGCAGTCTATATGGAAACATGTCCACCCAGATTCATTAACACCAGACAGGACAGAGTGAGTCCTAAAGTCCTCGGAATCCTAATGCCCCTTGGAGGCTAATTTTATATGCCATCTTGACTGGAGCATGGGGTCCCAAGGTATTTATGTAAACATTACTTCTGGGTGTATTGTGAGGGTGTTACTGGGAGAGATTAGCATTTGAATCCTGAGCCTGAGTCCAGAGAACCTCCCCAGAGGCATCACCCAATTCCCTGAGGGACATAGAACAAACAGGTAAAGGGAGAGAGCATGTGTCTCACTGCCCTACGCCTTGCTCTGGGGCACTGGCCTTCTCCTGGCCTCAGCTGGGACTTACACCACCACCGCTTTATTTTTAAGTTTTCCGACTCAGAGGGAACCACACCCCAGCCTTCCCAAGGCTCCAGCTTTCAGACACGACACCGTGGCACTCCTCACCCTCCTTGACCAAGTGAGCCAATCCCGGTAACGCATCCTACATGCGAATCCATGTCTATGTTTCCCATTGGTTCTGTCTTTGGTGTCTCTGGAGAGCCCGAATCTAGCCGCACATCAAATTTTCATGGGTTCAGCAATACCTCTTCTGGGAATCTACCCAAAAGACACAACAACAATCCAAAAGGACACATGCTCCCCTATGTTTACTGCAGCACTGTTTACAATAGCTGAGATATGGAAACAACCGAGATGCCCCAAAATAGATGACTGGATCAAGAAGATGTGGTACATATACACAATGGAATACTATTCAGCCATCAAAAGGATAAACTCATGCCATTCACAGCAACATGGATGGAGCTAGAAGGGATCATGCTCAGCGAAATAAGCCAGAAGGAAAGAGAAAAATATCAAACGGTTTCACTTATAGGAAGAATATAGGGGAGCCAAATAAGAGATCAGGAGGAGAAAATAACAACAGCAGCAACAAAAACCAGCATGCAACCAGAAATGAGAGACATTCAGCGAGGCAGAGGGAGGATAAGGGATCAAAATGGGGGAGAAAAGAGCACAAGGCACTATGGGGACGGTTCACAGGTGAATTGGTGGTGGATAACCCATGGGGAATACACAATAATGTAAAAGATATAAATAAAAAAATATATATATTAAAAAATAAATTTTCATGGGTTCTGGAATAGCGATCCTGCCTGCCAATTCCTTGCCATCATTCTAGCTGCTGCCCCCCGAATGGCTGCCTTCTGCCCGCCCTCTGCCTCACTCTATTCTAGACCATCATTTCTGTACTGTCTCACCAAGTGACACCTGTCATCTCTGCCTGCCACGGAATCACTGCTTCCTCTCCACAGCTAAGCCTGAGCAGCAAGATGCCACCTGCGCTGATTCCCAGCCGCTGGCCTTGTCCCTGAGTCAGCAGGTCACTAGTCGTTACTGACACCGATTGACCTGCAAGTTCATGGCTGGTCACTGCTAGCCCTGAACCCAAAGAGACAAACTCACGGGCACCTGGACGCTGTCGTAGCCACCGGAAGGCTCTAGGGCTCAGTGGCGAAGCTTGTTTCTTGCTCTTCTTGCTGACTTCAGGCTCCGCTCCACTTAGTGACTCAGGGCCCCAGGCTCCGGGGTCCCGGGAAGTCCTCCCTGCAGACAGCTCTAGTGTGCGAGCTCCGGTGCAGGGCTCCTGGGCGAGCAGCAAGGACTAGGTCCCTCTTGTTCTGCTCGTCTTATGTTGAGCTTCAAGAACAGTGATACAAATAACACAATGCGAATGTTGAGCAAACACCCCCTTATGAGGCATGAGGATTCTGTGTCTATTCGTTTTGCTGGCGGGGTGTGGAGAAAAGGAAACCTCTGCAGAGGCAAGAAGTCGCGGGGCAGGCTCTCCACGGAGCTGCGCAGACGGGTCTAAAGGAGGAGCCTGGGGCCCTCGGGGGCTTTTTAGGCTTTTAATGGTCTCTCGTAGAGAGGCAGCCAGGTGCAGGGCAGGCTAGGGGGGCCGGGGGGCGAGAGGCGGGCAGGGTCCCAGCCCCCGGCGAGTCTTCCTCCTCTCGGGCTCTCAGATGCTCTCTCATGGTCTCTGCTGCACCCCAAATGGTCCTCTGCTCCACGCTCTGTGCTCTGCTGCTGCTTCTTCCGCTTCTCCTCTACGGCTGCTTATAAGCCCAGTCTCCGGCCCGGGGCGCCCCCTCACGCAGGCCCACACCCCTCTCCAGGTGCCGCCATCAGGCTGTGTGTAGGACCGCAGGGGTCTATCCTTGATGGGAGGGCGGAGTGCCCCGCGGAGTGCCCCACACCCTCCTACACTGCTGGGCACATAGAGGGGCCCAGCCCTCCGGGAAGCAGGATGGAGTTTCCTTCAAAGACTGGAAAGAGAGTTTCTGTACTGTAGTGCGGCGGCCAGGAGCAGAGCGGCTGGAGGGCAGGGGCTGGCGGGGCTCCCAGCCCTCCGCAATCTTTATTCTTCCCTTTGGGCTCTCTCTGGTGTCGTTTCACGGTCCTGCCTCTCTGCAATCACTTGTCCTCTCGTAGCCGTTCCCCGCACAGCCGTCCTCTGTGTGACGCCGCCCTTCGAGCCTCGGCCTCCGGGCCCAGCTGTGCCCGCTCACGCCCACACCACACTCCAGGTGTCCACCATCAGGCACGCTGCCCCGCACCCACGTGTGCAAGGGCCTCCTGCATTCACACAATTAACGTGGCAGTTGACAGCCACCGAGGCCCATGGCGCAAAAGCCTGACCAACCTTCATTTATGCTACACATCCGATCCGACAATTCCTCCTCTAGGTAAGTACCCAAAGAACACAAAAACGCTGATTCCTGCACCGCTATGTCTACTGCAGCAGTATTTACAATGGCCAAGATACAGAAGCAACCTAAGTGCCCCAGAACAGATGAGTGGATCAAGAAGACGTGTTCTATAGACACAATGGAATACGATTCAGCAGTCAAAAAAGATAAACTCATGCTATTTACAGCAGCATGGATGGACCTAGGAGGAATGATACTAAGCAAAATGAGCTTAGATAAATACCAGCTGGTGTCACATGTGGAATAAGGAGAAATCAAACAAAGGCTCAGAGGCAAACTTGAAAACCAACCCTTGAAAACTGACCACAGATCTGAGGCCTCCAAAAGGGGAGGAGGAGAAGGGAGAGAAGGGAAGAAGGGGAGGGATGAGAATTGGGGTGGGGGGAGCACCATGGACTGTGGCACAGGACGTGGGCGCTTGGTGGTGGGGCAGCTACAACGACCACACCCACAGGGAGAGATCCTGTATTGACAAAACATGAAAACAGCACTTCATTAATAAAAGTAAATAGAGAAAGAAGGGGGACTGGTCAACCTTCATTAAGTAGATGAGCTGATAATATGTAAATAGGTTTTTCCTCACTCTTCCTAGAGAAGAGACAAAAATGAATCACTTCTTTAAAGCAGAGAGCCATTACGGGCTAAATCTAGAAAGGGCTGACTCTGCATCTTATCACTGACGGAGGTGGTGAGGTGTTAAGTCTCTGGTAAATGTGGTGTCACTGAATTAATTTTAGGGTCTCCCTCCCCGTTGAATTTGGAAACGTTTAGTGAAGCTTTGCTCATTCTGT
>PVIJ01017333.1:0-29698 GCA_004024925.1 Scalopus aquaticus
ACCGGGGAGGCCCTTATCTCCCATTTATTAAGCAACTATTGAGTAGCTATGTGTTAGGTTTTGAAAATTCAGAGATAAAAATCACCTGACATGGAAAAGTTCACTGTCTGGTCTAAAATTTGTCCTCCATAAGAGCATGCATCTTTTCATACATAGATATGCTTGTGAGATATATGTGTGTGTGTGTGTGTGTGTGTGTGTGTGTGTGTGTGTGTGTGTGTAGATATATATATAGATAGATAGATAGATAGATAGATAGATAGATAGATAGATAGATAGATGTATTCTATATAGTAATGGTAATGCTTTTATTGTGCCATTTCACATAGCCCAGTTGATATTTATGGCTAGATAATTTGTTGTGAAGGGCTTTCCTTGCCTGATATTGGATGCTTAGCCACATTTTTGGCCTCTATCCACAAAATGTAATAGCATCCTCCACTTGTGACAGCCAACATTGTCACCATACAATGTCAAATGTCTCCTGGTTGAAAACCACTGTTGTAGCCTGATAGTAAATGTGTTCCCAAGTCTTCAGAGATATAGATAGTGGGTATAAAGTAACAAGTAAAAACACAAAGTATTTTATCATCTAATTTAGTGGTTTTAATTTTTATTTGTTGTGAGCTGTTGCCTAAATTAGCCCATATAGTTGAGAACCTGTTTTTAGTCACCAAACCCTGACTTCACATCTCCAAATTTAGTTATTGTCCACTTTCTACTCTGGAGTCATCTGAGTATTGTCCTTTCATGTGCCAATAGCCTCTTTCCCAATCTAAGTTCCCTTGACTTCGCATCAGAGCCATTATACTACTTGAGCTGGTCATGAAGTCTCTTTTTTTCTCCCCACTCATCCTACACAGGGTAAATAGATTGATCTCCCCCTACACATCTCTGAGCAGATACTGTCTTCTTTAAAAACCTCACCCTTGTTCTGGGCAGTTGTTTATAATTTTTTAACTGGCAGCAATGGAACTGCTCCATTTTAGCATTGAAAGACTAAGGCAAAGGAGCAGGATGGGTCCCCAGGGCAAGGAGCCCAATTTCATTCAACAAAATTCTTGAAACTCCGGAATGTGTATAATAGACATAAATGTTAATCTCAGACTCAGGTGAGTGAAGTTTGCCTTAGCTCTTTGTTTTTATTATTTAAAAGTAATTTAAATTACTTATTTAAATAGTAATTGAACTTAATTTCTGTCTTATCTCATTTTTTTGAATGTCTCTCATTTTTCTAAGAGGAAGGAATCCTTCAGTTCAACCTGTGATCACACCCACTTTTCTAGGGTTAAGCCACAGTGCTGGGATCCTGACAGTAGGAATTTGGGGGCCTTCTAAGCCTTCCCCTTAGTCCCTTCCCTCCTCAATATGGAGAAATACCCGTGATTCTAAGGGGTAGGATAGGACCCGTCTTCTTTAACACACTTTGTTACACTTGTGAATGTTGTAACTTTTAATTTTCTGCCACCTTCTTAATCTAATTTTCCAAAGTTTAGTCCACAGGTCATAAACAAGTAACACAGGTAGAACTACAGTTCACAGGCAAGCTTTGTGTGGCTTGCTGTGTTTTTGTTTGTGTATTTAAGTTGAAATTTTAATCTTTTAAAATAGAAAAATGTACTCTTCAGTTTTCCAGAGACCTCATCATTCCTTGGTTCTCCTGCACCCAATCCAATTTGCCTGTTTCCATTACCTTCCAGATCCTTCCAGGCAATATGAGTTTCTAACCTCTGCCCCCAGCTATCAATCAAACAGGCAATGAGCACAAAGTAATCGCCTACTTGAATGGAGAGAAATAGAGAGGAAAAATAACATAGATTCATATCTCAAAATACTGATTTAGCCACATGTAAAAAGAAAAACAAAGGGACTGCAGCTGAGATATAGACATGTTGTCCAGAGCCCTGACATCCAACCTCCAAGTTTAAAAACCACAAGATGTTGAATAAATACAATCCTCACAATAACATTCTAAGCTGCTCATCAGATGATAACCATCTTCTTTTGCAGTTCTATATCCCTCTCAGACTCAACAGTTAAACTGAATAACTGATTCTTCCCTACATATGCCCTGTTCATTTTGTCCTGAAAGATTTAACTCATTATAATCCATGAATGTCCTCCCTACTGATGTCTAGTCAGAAGCTTACTTATCCTTCAAATAAGAGTGCAAACTCATCTTTTTTTCTTCTTTTTTTAATAAAAGCATCTTGTCACCTGTTCAGGCTTGTTCTCTTCTATCAGCCTATTAGCTGTAGGAATTCCTCAAAATTCTCAGGCAGGCCCTCTCCTTTGTCTTCATCCATGATTCATTTCATTCATGGACACAGCTTCTTATGACTTTTATGCAGATGGCCCACATATGTATATTTCCCTCCCAGTATTGACTCCATATTTGTCTTTTTGATAGCTACTTTTTAGGCTATTTCAAAGGCATCTCAAGACCAACATGACTTAACTCATGATCTTTCTTTATTGACCCTGAGTTTCCTTTTCAGTGGTGGCTGCCACCAATCAGTTATCCTGTTGGCAAATCTGAAGGCCATGAGTCATCTAGGCTACATAGCCTTCACTCTGAAAATCCATGTGTAAATCATCAAAAATGTGGCTTTTATAAGAGAAGGATTAACTGATCAGACCCATTCAAGACAGTCCTCCTGACTCCTGTGCTTCTTGCTGTAAATTGTCAGCATTTTGGTTTCTTTAATCAGTGTTTTTAGAAAGCATTGCATATCAACTCTGGGTCATTGACAGTTGGAATTTTAGAATTAGCCAAGCTGAGAAGTGATGCAACTTGAAACTATAATGACCGTCAGGATAAATATCACTGGGTGAAGACCTGCCTGTGGAGACACACATTATTCTAGGTCCCACTCTGCCTATCCCTATGAACTCAGCTGTAGCAAGCTAGGTTCTCTAGAGAAACAGAATCAACAGGATGTATATATTCCCATATTAAATCTATAAATATTTCATTATGATAAAGAATTGACTGACATGATTCTAAAGTCTGAGAATTTCAATATCTGCAGTCAAACACTTGGGCACCCAAGAGAGCTGATGGTATATTTCTAGTGGCCTAAAATCATGAGATCCAAAGGTATAAATTCTAGTACAAGTAATGTCTGAAGGTAGGAGTAGCTTGATATCCCAGCTCAAAGACTACCAGGCAGCTGTCTTTGTTAATTAGTATTTTGTTGTCTTCAGACCTCAAGGGATTAGATGAAAGCCATCCCCCTCCCCCCTTGGGGAGGGTAACCTGCTTTATGCAGTCTACTGATTCAAATGTTAATCATATGCAAAAACACTCTGACTGATACACCAAGAAATAATATTTTAACCAAATTTTGAATACCCCATTACCCAGTCAACTTGACACAATAAAAATAAATATAACAGAAGCTAAACTGTGCCATTTTTTCTCTTACTGCCTGGGCCTTGCTAATTCTTTGACTTCACCTCATCCCACATCAAGTCCAGGTCCGCTGGATGAGCATGCATCTACTCTCTTAATTGGATCAAAGTTTACCTATTCCTGGAAGCAAATGGTGTGTTTTAACTACTATCTTTTCCCCACTGACAAGGAGAATTAATTTAAAATGCAATATTTCAAAAAATTAATTTCATAGAACACCAGTCCCATACATACTGTAGGCAGAAAATGAAAAATTACTTGACAGTTAAGTGTTCTATCACTATTTTAGTTTTCTATGCTATATAACACATACCACAAATATAACTGTGTAAACATTCACTGGACTCAATTAAAATGACAAGAGTAACAAAAGCAAAACTAAACAAATTGTAGTCTGTCAAGCTAAAAAGCTCTGCAGAGAAAGAAATCATCAAAATGAAAAGACAGCCTACTGAATGTAAGAATATATTTGCCAATCAACGATATGATAAGGGGTTAATATCCAATATATGCAAAGAACTCATAAAACTCAACAACATGAAAATAAACAACCCAATTAAAAAATGGTCAGAGTATCTGAATAGACAACTCTCCAAAAGAGACATACAGATGATAAACCACATGAAAATTTTCATCATCTTTTATTATTAGGGAAATGTAAATCAAAACAACAATTAACTATTATCTCACACCTGTGAGAATGTCTGTTATCAGAAAGAAAAGAAACAATACACATGTTGGAGAGGATGTGAAGAGCAAGAACCCTTTAACCTTTTGGTAGGAATGTAAATAAGTGCAGTCATTATGTAAAGCCGTGTGGAGATTTTTCAAAAAAAATAGAAATTCCATTTGATCCAATTATTCAACTTATGGGCATTTACCCTCTCCCCCAAGTATAAACACACCAATTCATTGCAGCAATACTTACAATAGCCAAGACTTGGAAACAACCAAAGTGTTCTTCAACAGATGAATGGCTAAAGAAGATGTGGTATACATACACAAAGGAATACTATACAATTAACAAAGATTCATGCCATTTGTAGCAATATGGAAGATCTTAGTGGGTACTATATTTGGTGAAATAAATCAGACAGACAAAGCAAACACCACATGATTTCACTCATATATTACCTAAAGAAACAAAACAAGTGCATGAACTAAATAAAACAAAAATAAAGTTTTAGACTATAAGGCCTCAGTGGTTACTTAAAGGGACGGGAGGAGGTGGATGGATAAATCAAACAAAAGACATCAATTGCACAGTAAAGGATGGAATTGGACTTTTAGTGGTGAACTTAACAAAACTTGGTATATAATGACATACACCTGAAACTTATATTAAATGCAATGTTTTTTCAATAAAAATTTAAACTAAATAGAAAAAAATTAAATAAAGTGAAGAAACACCCATTTCAAGGTTTCTTTGGATCAGGAGCCTAAACTTGAACTAGTTATGTCTGCTCTCTGCTTAATTGTTATGCTGGCTGAATTATGTTCTTCTCTAGAACTAAGGTCCTCTTTATACTTGCATGTTTTTGGCAGAATTCAGTTCCCTATGAAGACTGAACTAAGCAAATACAGCCAGCCCCTCTCCACAGGCAATCACACATGCTTCTTATTTTTCAAGGTCAGAGACAACTCCAGTTCCTTTTGAAGGTTTTTACCTAAATAAATTAGTCCAGGATTCAAATCTACCCTGCCACTTGCCCATGGCTTAAGCTTGGGCAAATTCCCTGATGACGCAGAGCCTCGTAACGGTAAGTGGCTGTGGAATATCAGTGCTGCTTCTCATGGTTGTTACAACAATGCAAAAAAATGTAAGTAACACCTTGGAACATGCCTGGCACATTAAAAATCCAAAGAGGTGAAAATAACATATGGGCTCCCATCCTCTCCTTTTCCATAAACAATTACAAAAATGATGCTCAATTGATATCAGCTTTCAGATATCAGACTTGAAATTTGATAGTATCCTTAAACTAAAAAAGCTAAATTTAAAATTTAAGAAGTATCTTTGTTTACCTGTGATAATTCATTTATATTTTCAACAGTCTTTCCTCAATACTCTTAGAGCACAACAAATCCAGAAATAAAACATTAGTACATGTATGCATTTTCTGTGCTTTTCTTAACCACTAAAATAACAAAAATATGAACAATTTGATGTTACGAAGTTCAGTAGGTTAGTCAGTTGAGATGTCAAAAGAATGTGAACTAACACTCCTATTATCAACATTATGCGGTCTTCAACCACATAATATAAATCATAAGCTGTTTAATGCATTTGGAATAAGTGCCAAGTTTTACAAGCAAAATATTTGACATTTAGGCTGAGCTGCAGGGTATTGTCTATAGGGCAAGTAAATAGAACAAATTATATGGGTACAAGATTATACATTTTGTGGGTAATGTCTAAATACTATAATAATTATGTGCCCTTCACCAAAGTATTTGTCCCTCTAAAGTCCCAGTGTAGTTATTTATAAAATGATTGTAACAGTACCTGCATTATAGAATTATTATAAAATTAAAATAGATAAAATTTAGTACCACATGTATGTCACTAAGAGTAATTACTGCACAGTGTAGACTATGATATGATCTCAATTGTTTGCTGTGTTGTACTTTTAAATCTTTGAATTAAAAGTTGGTTTTGAATTCTGAAAAACTCCAAAAACTTTAGATTCAAGTTCATGTTGAACCTCTTATTAAAAGGAAAAGAAAACTACCATTTGTATTATTCAACGTCACTGGTCATTCACAGAAGAGGAAAAAGTGCAGAGAATATATTGCTCGTAAACAAAATTCTTTGTAAAAGGAATCCTTTGCAATGTATCCCATGAGGCATCTGTAGGTCTTTAGGGATGCAAAACAATTTATTGAAACTTCTGTGCAGATTGAAACTCATATTTGGAGCAATGCATTAAGAATCTACAGATCATTTATTCATGCTCTTCACTGAAGGAATTTTTATTATACGATTTTGTATTTTTATTATACAAATGCTCCTTCAGTGATTAAAATTCCTTCTCTCTGGCATATAGATAGAAAAGGACTAAAAGCAAGTGAATAAGAAATGTAACCTGTTCTAATAGATAAATTGCATATATTCAAGAACAGGGAAAACAGTGTGTGTGCATGTTATCATATTAAAAAATATCTATTTGGATCTCCTTGAGTTTCTTTCCTCAATAACAAGAAGCACAGAATGAGAATGTTCACTTATAGTAATTTCATCAGCACACCATCAGGGAGGCCACAATAAATGGTAGACAGAAACGTGCTATGTTATCATTTTGCTATTACTTCTGCAAACAAATCTAGAAAAGCTTTGAACAGCATGTCAAGGCTTCAGAGGAATCATAACAAATAAATGGAAATCCTTGTGATTTAAATAGTTTTACTGAGAGCTATAATATACCCATTCCTTTCCTGGGTACCATCAAACATGTAAGAAAAAGATGTTGACATTTTCAAGGGTCACTGGGTGAACTTGTATCAATTATTCACTCTGAAATTCCAAGGAAGCTGGCCTGAGAGTTTTGATAGGATGTAAAACATAGAGTTGAGAGTCACTCAGAACTAGGGGGAATCCTGACTCTGCCCCGCACTATGTGATAAAAAATATCTCATCTACCTCTTACAGTCATTGTGGGAATTGAATGGGTTAATGTATATGAAGCACTTAATACAGGCTGTACACATGCAACAATGTTTGCTGTTACTATTTTCTAGTTAATGTTTATTCTTGTTTTACTTTCCCAATGGCAACCTCTTAGACAAGGATTTTGGCACAAAATTTTGTTTGGAAAGGTGATCACAGTGGAGGATTTGGGAATTGAGACAGAAAAGGGAAGGAACAAAATAGCAGGTGATTCATTGTGTTGATGATTATTCCGGGTAACAGGGACTGAATGCCACTGGGGATCTCTAAGAGACAAAATGAAATAACTTCAGAATTATCCCACCCAAGAGCCAAGGGGGATGTAACTAACTCTACATTATTACTTGAGGATTGTGGTCTTAGAAAAGATCTTAGGTAGGAGAATCGAAGGGATTGTAGAAAGTTGCATTCCAAGTATAGAGGTGAGTTTTTAGGGGCAAGAGCTGCAATGGGACCTGTAGCATTCTTCAAAACTAAGACTATACTCTTCTACTCCTTGGTTCCTTGGCTCCAAAGCTCAACTCTCACTACTTGACGAGACTATTGAAATATAGGCAAAATCTTTCAAACTGTATTCTCAGACATTTTTTCTCCATCTGAAGACTTTAGTTTACCATGGTTAGAGTTTATATCCCTTAGGCTGAGTAAATTTAGAACTTTGAGCCTGGACATCTGGATTTTTTACAGAGTTGGTTTGGTAGACCAAAATGTTTATTTTTTGAAAAGTGAATTGGGGGAGATTAGACATGTACAGGTAAAAAAATATAAATTTTGAAATTTAATGTGTTAGTTAAATAAGTGCAACGGATTTTCTGAGATGTGAGATTTTGTCATTGAGAAATCTGCCGAACTTCCTAAAAGTTTTTATCTAATATTTTACTCTTTACTCTGAAATTTCAAGGCATCTGAATAGGATACAAACTTAGTGCTAATTTTTTTATGGTACCTGCTATGAAGATCAATAGTGAAATGGACATATGATTCTTAGAGTAAAAATGGCCAAAAATCAGACACTTGTTAGGAAACATCCCGTCAATTATTCTGTATTGATTTTAAGACGGAAAAGAGAAAGCAAAGGTTATTTCTCAATTGTGACAGGAAGAAAGTATCAAAGCTGAAATAGGATTTCAAGAGTATAAAATTTGAAAACCTCGTCCCTATGTGTAAATTTTACTATTAGAATGAATAACAATCAATTAGTGAGAATCTGATTTGTGTTCTTTGAAAGATGGGGAGAGTAGAAAAGAGTATCGACTTTGTTGAGGGAAAATCCTGAGGTCTGAACTCCAGACCTTATTATTTATTGCTTATTACCTGAATAAGCTTATTACCTGAATAATACTGCTGCTTATTACCACTGCTTATTACCTGAATAATCAGATAACTTAATTCATCTTTCTGAACACATACCTTCTTCTCTAAAATGAGCATAAGCTTGTTTTAACATTACTGTGGAAAGAATACAGCATGCAAATGTAATATGATTTATAAAAGTGTTAGTCCATCACCAAGTGAATGGATAAAAAATCATGGTAATATGTCTTTAATATTGAGTGTTACTCAGCAGTAAAAAGAATAAGCTACAAAACATGTATCAATCTCAAACAAGTATGTCAGACCAGAAAAAAAGAATACAAAATGTGAGTTTCCATTTATATGCAATTCTAGAAAATACAAAATAATCTCTTGTGACAGAAAGTGCATGAGTGATTGCTTGGGAATGGGAGTGAGGGTCAGAGGGAGTGAGGGAATCTTCTGGGGTGATGAGTTGTTCATTATCTTGATTACTGTGATGGTTTTATGTGTGTAGCAATATGTCAAAGTTTATGAAATTTACGCTTTAAATATGTGGCATTTATTGCATGCTAATTACACCTGGAAGAAGCTGTTAAGAAAAACAGTGACATAATAGATTCTCTGTAAATACATTTGTCTTCTCTGATGTGTATTTATCTGACCTTGACTTAAATTGCTTGGAGTTAAATTTGGCCAATCAGTTGAAGTCATACAGAAAGGACATTCATTCTTTTGTCTGCCCATAACCTCTTCAGGTAACAGAATCCCTTTGAGTCAACTGTTTCATCTTGGCTCAAAAGCATGGTTCTGGTTGGGGTTGCCAATTACAGAAGCCCAACTCTCTGGCTTCTCAGGGGTGGGTATACAGCAGATACCAGCATTGTGCGCCCAGCTTCAGGCTCTCGAGTCTTTGCTACAAAATGCTGGCACCTACAAGCTTCTTTGGAGGCTTGTCCTTGGCTGACTAGTGTTGCCTCACCTCCAGAGAGCTGAAACTGAGAGTACCTAGGAGATTATATCCCCCAGGGCAACCTGTAGCCAATAGCTGGAAAGCCCGGCTCCCTTGCTTGGAGATGGGGATAACTCTTATATGCAGTTCATACTCAAAAGCTCCCTTTGGGATAAGACAGAGGCTGGTTCTTCTTCTGAAAGTGCAGCTTTGATTGACTCATTCCACTGCTTTATCCTATTTTCCCGATTCTCTTACCATTTCTGAGAATATTTCTTTCAGAAGACACTCATCTTTGAATCTGACTTAAACAGCACAGTAGACTCTTTGGATACAGAGACTTGTCTGGGAATGACACTGGGATCCCACTTGGCCTCATCATGTCTTTTAGAACTTGAGTTACAGGATGGGGCTTTTCCCCTCTGTAATCAAGAGGAAATGGAGAGGTGCTCCAGGACCTCCAAATACCCAAGCGCTCATCTTGTAAAACCTTTATATTTTCTTCAACATTTATTGAAGTGACATTTGTTTATAACATTATATAGGTTTCAGGTACACAGCATTCTAGTGTGACATCTCTATGTGTTACATTATGATCCCCTCCAAAAGGCTACTTTCCACCCACTGCCATAATATACTTGGTCTCTTTGATCTGATTAGCCCATCTTCCATTTCCCTTCCCCTTTCACAACCACCATTTTGTTTGCATAATCTAAGAGCTTAAGGGCTTTGGTTTTGCTTTGTTCTTCTTTAGCTTTCATGTATACAGCTTTGTATTTCAACATCTGTATATCCTATATTATGATCACCACTAAAAGTATAGTTTACATCTCCCATTTTATCATTTGGTCCTCTTGTTGCTGAAAGAAGAAAGCCAAATGGATACAATCAGACCAGAGACAACTGAAGAAAGACAGAGAGTCCTTGTGATATTTGGGTCCATGATGCCAGTTATTAACACAGGACCCCTTCCTTCTGGGTGTGTTCTGTGTTTCTCACTTAATACCATGAGTTTGACTTTAGCCTCTGTCAATTACAACAGAAGTTCTGATTACAACCTCTGGTGAGGGCCTCCCTGGGACATAGGGGTTAAGTCTGAGCACTACCACTCACCACTGTGGCCTGAGCTAGAATCCCAGCCAGGGAGCTAACTCACATATAGTACAGCAGACCTCTCCTGTCTCCCCCACTGCTCCCCTCAGCAGTGTATTTCAGCAGATTTGCCTGTTCTGCTCCCCAATCTGTCTCCACTGAATCCTCTCATCCTCTGTCCCCCACACCTTTGGCCTACACCCCAGTTCTTTTATGAAAAAATAAAAATAAATAAATAAATAAATATAACATAAAACCTCTGGTGATCAGTGAGACTGGGACTTTCTGCCCTCGTCCTGTAAATTAGCCAAGAGAACATGTTGGAACAAACTGGATCAAAGGAATGAATGTTCTTATCCAATCAGAACATAGGAAATAGCCAATGTTGAACTTTCAAAATTTTGCCTTTCTCAGAATTAGAGCTCAAATGGATTTCACTTTTTTTCCTGCCTTAAAACACAACTTGCATTTTGAGTTCTAATCAAATACCATAAAAATAGTTCCTATACTCCTGTGCCAGTTGTTTTTAATACTTTGAGCTGATTTTCTGTAGGATACCAAATCCTCCCCTTACACTGACTGAAAATACAAAATCAAATTGGGGGAATTGGGAAGCTCATCATAGTTTTTTTTTAATTAAAAATTATACTTTTCCCTGAGACACAAGACAATAACATAAAAAACTCATTTTATCAAAGGAAAAATGGTCTGAACTAATGGCACAGACTAATGCTGATAGTATAAAAATGACTTCCTGAGAAAGTTTAACTCACAAACGCTCTGAACCCTCAATAATTCAGAAGGATAGCAGCGCCATTACCTACTTGGAGAATTTTCAAATTGAAGGTTGCTATTTCATGCAGAATATCGAATAGTACTTCTCAGTTTGGCTAAAATCAAACTAATGACTTGAGAATTACTATTTTAATTCATTTAATGATTGTTTTATAACTTAAAACATTTTGCTTCCCTCTTGCTTTAATTTTTATAAAAATGAACCCACTATAGGATGAGATATATAAAAGGCATTGTATTTTGTGCAAAAATCCCTATTGCTTTTACTTGCATTTTTTGTGGGTGAGAAGATACATAGGGAAGGGGGGAAATGACAAAATTAAATGTTAGCAAAATTGGGCCTCCCTGGTGCTGCAAGGGGTTAAGTCTCAGCACTATGAAGCTATCTATAGCCACTGTAGATGAGCTGTCAGGCAGCTTCCCACATGGCACAGCAGACCTCTCTGGTCTTACCCACTGCTCCCCTCAGAGTGTATTTCAGTAGATCCATCTATTCTGCTCCCCACCCTGTCTCTGGTGAATCTTCTAACACACACCCCACATACACCTCTGGCCTACACTCCAGCTCTTGTATGTCTTGTATGCATTAATAGATAAATCTTTTTAAAAAAATGTTAGCTAAATTTCTGCTCTAAGGATAAATATTTATGCCAGGAGGGATTTTGCTCCTTTTCCACCCTTCCCAAAACCCCAGTCTCAGGAATATTTGGCAATATCTAGAAAAATCTGATTTTCACAGCTGGGGGGGGGGTTTGCTGTTGCATCTGGCAGGTAGAGGCAAGCTACTCCGATAAAGGTCCTAGGATGTATAGGACAGTCTCTGCAACAAATAAATATCCTGTCCAAAATGTCGATAGTATCGATGGCAAGGAATCCTGATTCACACCCTTGCTACCAAATGTCCCCTTTCTTTCAACACTTCTGAGTTATATGCAGCCATGGTTAAGAGTATGACCTTTGAATTCAAAAGTGAGTCCTGCTATGTCCTAGCCATGTGACCTAAGCAAATCGCTTTGCTTCTCCTTTTGTGTTTCTTTTAATCTTGAAACAGAAGTGGCACTCACCTTTTAGGGCTATTTTGAGAACTGAACAAGGTAGCTGCTCCTAGTAAAGGTGCCGACCACAGCGCCTGCACAATGTATACAACCAACTCAACTTAGTTATTGCTGTTTTTATTACTCCAAGTCGAATTTTGGTGAAGATATGAAGAGAAAGCAAGATAGTATTTTGTTTGGGTTATTTTGATGAAGCCATTTTGTCACTGGTGATATTCTGATGTAGGGTAAAAGTAAAACATTGGAGTTTTATTTTAAAAATTACTATATTATCACCTAGATGGAATTGGAGGGTATATGCTTAGTCAAACAAGTAAGATGGAGAAAGCCAATACCATGTGATTTTACTCAAATGTGGTATATAAAGAAATGAAACAAAAATATGAACTAAATGGAATAAACTTTTACACTGTACACCAAATTAGTGGTTACCAGAAGGGAAGGCAAATAGGAGGTGGGCACATCTGATAAAAGGGGGAGAAAGTACTATTCTGTCAAAACACTGGCAAGGATGTTAAATAATGTCACTTCAATAACAACAAAAAAAATTGGTCTTTTAAAGTAATAATACAGACATTGATTTTATAATGATGTTTTTAAAATACATATGTTATAATGCAATAGTACTTCAAAAATTTTCTAATTATTGCATAACTTCTACCATAGACACCCTCAATCCATTTTTATGTCCTATCTTCTCCCAGAACCTACCTCTTGTCTCTCATTTGCTATCTATTCCATCTTATCCTTGAACCCTCAGTTAACTCTCATCTTCACCCTATCCCCTTTCTGTACCTCTGAAACCAACATGATTTAAGGGAAAATCTCAAGTTTATATGACCAGATAGTATAAACTGTAGGGCAGAATTTGCCAGCATTCCTGCCTTTGTTTGATCTGCCTTTAAAAACAAATTTATTTATTTTTCATTTGACTGCTTTTAAAAGGAACAGGTACTTGTTGCCATGGTTCCCACAACTCTTCATTCCCTGGTTTAGCTCATTTTATTCATTTAACTTTTTTTCTCCTGTCTCCTAAAGACAGCTGGTTATGCACCCATGACAATAGATGCTGTAGCAGGATAGAAGTCAAGGACATGGCCGTGGAGAGGAATTGGGGAGGCTATGGAAAGAACAGAGCCCTTCAGTGGAGGTTCAAGAAGGTGAAGAAAAGGATGGTATCATGGACAGGACAAAAGATGTGACTTAGTGTGTCAAGGCGGGATTTATGAGTTTTTTTCTGAGGACAGGAATAATATCCCAGTCTGGCTGAGCAAGCCTTCCGCATAGAAGGGCCACTGTGGAGACACTAAGAAACATGTATTTAAACCACAAATTCAACAGCCTTAAGCACCAGGGAGAGGAATTTAATTTGAACTTACAGTGATAGGAAATATGAAATATTTTTAAATTTGATATAGAAGTGACAAGATTTGATATACCTTTAAATTTTTTTCTTACGATCGCTACGTGTTAATTGTAGAAATATTAGAAAACAACAAAGAATTTTAAAAATTCCAATCTCATTAATCTTCAAACTTTTTCTGATTATATAAACACAGATTTTTAAAAAGAAAATTTAAAGTCACAAGATTTTTAGCCTGTTTGTAAAATTTTGATACAGCAGTAATAGTATTTTCACCATCAAATTAACTCTTTCAAAAATATTTTGTATAGAAGTTTTGTATAGCAAGTTTTTTCCCCACCAAATTAAATATTTTTAAAAATTATCAAACCTCATATAATGGCAGAAATAAGCAAAGATCTGTATTCACTGTAACATTATTTGTAATACTAAAAAACCCACTAAACATAGAAAAGACATGAATGTATATTGATAGGAGCAAGTGATTCTATTCTGTCACTTCACAAATGTTTATTGAGCATTTACCATGCACTAAACACTGTTCCAGGGATTGGGATATAGCAGCAAGCTAAGAATACCAAAAAAAATTAACTGAGCTTACATTCTAATGAATTTATATTCTGGCATACTTTTTCTTAAAGGGTCAGATATTTCATAGTTTTAATTGTAAGGTCTCTGTTACAATTACTCATTTCCTTACTTTGGAAAGCAGACATAGACAATAAACTAATGGGGTGAGTGGGTTCCAATAAAACATGATTTACAAAGGCAGGGATGAACCAGGAAAAGAAATAGAGAGGTAGATACATAGATCATAAATCTATGACTATAAATATAGGTATACACATGGATATATGCATAAACAGAAAATGCATGAATAAAAACATAAAAACTTCTTGAAGGCTATATACAAAACTGTTACAGTGGTTATTAACTTCAAAGAATTTAAAATTTTTACAATATCCATACCTTACTCTCTAAGTAAATTTAAACTTTATAATGTCCTTTTGTTACAGGGCAGGGAGAGAGGGGCACCCCCAAACCCCAGACCTGCCCTGTTCTAAATGGATTCTGCCATCCGCCGCATCAATACAAAACATTTAGGATCTTTTGTGGAAACAGACTTTAATACAATTAGAAAAGACAGAGAAGAAAAAGAATATATTTTCTAGGTCAAGCACCCAATGTTAACCAACTCCTTGTGGGTAAAAGTCCACCCAAATGCGATTGGCCCAAAACAAGTCTCAAAAGCCTGCCACAAGTCTAGAACAGCTTTTGGCAGGGACCCACACACAAGGGTCAGAAACAGCCAGACAATTCTGGGAGGAACCAAAATACCTTTTGGCAGGGACCCATACAAAAGGGTCAGAAACAGTCAGGCAATTCTGAGCGGAACAGAACAAAATCAAAACCAAAATTAACATAGTCATCATTAACTTCCCCACGGGTCTCTCACCCATATCTATTTCTAATTAGTCCAGGCCAGTGCAGCTTCTTTACAAGTCTCTCTGCTCCTTGGGCCTCCTCAGGCTTTCCATCTTGCTTCCGTCTCCTCCTGTCTTCTGTCTGTGTGTTCTGTCTCCTCTGTGCGTGTCCTCTGTGTGTGTCCTCAAGCTTCTTATATCCTGCTCAGTTCCACCCGACCTTGGCTGGGACAGGGAACCTGCGACACACCCTTTCTCCTGGGGACCACCCTGTTACACTTTTAGTGCTACTTAAAAAATTTTTTTGGTGCTTTTTATAATTAACTTAATACCAGCTATGTGATTTCCAAAGTTTCATTGTTGGATATAGTGAAAATATTAATATCCTCAAACACAATCTTTGCCTGAAAATTTAATTTTTATTTAGAGTAATCCCTGAAAATCAAATTATTAGACTTGAAAATTTAAACTCTTTTAGACTCTGGACATATATTGGCCAAATTGTGCTCTAGAAGAATGTGACAATTCACACTTACCCCAACATATCAAAAGAGTAATTATTTTCCAATTGTACCTACATTGGACATATTTACTTATTTAAAACCATGTACACCTTTAATAGATAATATTTTATTTTATTTGCATTTCTTCTTTGCAATCAATGCAGTGACCCTATTTGTTCACAAGCCTCTTCTACCTCTCCAAAATTTTTTATTCATGTAATTTGTCCATCATGTCACTATTTTTATAAAGAGCTTCTAGATATTTTAAAATACTTCCATGTGCAATTTTTACTCTATTTTCTCACAGTTTTTTCCTTTATGGCATTATGGGTTTGAATCTTGTAGAAACTCTTGCCTTTGAACTAAGGTTATTCCTATTTTTTTAATAGAATTTTTGAAAGGAATTTTACAGAGGTTTGTGGGGTGAAGACATCTCTCCAAACAAGTTTCTTTGTGGTAGCTAAGCTCGCCTTATCCTCCACGGCTTGCCATTGTCTCTGACAAAACTTAAATAACATTAAAGCCTACAGTATCAAGAATTCTACACATCTTTTCTCCCTAGGCTGTGGGGACTAGCAACCAATCTAGGTCACGAGACTAGGACTTTACTCTGCTTTCTTAGCAGAAGCAAGTACACCTCCTTTAGAAACAGATCTGCCTTTTTGACTTGGTTTCAGTAGAATTATTTAAATCATAGTTACAGGTTTGCTTTTCTGGGAGCTCAACAAAGCTTGATATTAATAAAGGAGAAATCATTATTTGCACTACTTCTATCTACTTCTGCTGTAAAATCTTTTTGTAAAAAAATTTGTTAAAATCATGTATAGGTTCTTTCTGATTATCTTATTGCCTCTGCTCTTTTTTACAAGAGCAAATAAAAACCAAACGAATACTTTCTGGAATGCTTGAATCTCTTCATGTCACCACAGAGTAAGTCCAGGGTAAACTATTTTAAGGCTCCATTGTGGGATCCAGATTACAGAGATGTTTAGAGTATCCATGCTGAGCTAAAAATGATACAGGGTAAAATTGGTAATTGTGGTGGTCAGGAAAACAGGCAAGAGCACAGTTTAGAACTATAGTTTGGGAACATCATTTTTTTTTTCTTTTTAAATGGAGGAACTTTTTTTAACAGTGCTATCTGAAGTGCCCTTTCTCCCATTCCATATTAAATGCTATTGTGATATGAGGTAATCTCCTCAGTGTAAAATGAGAGATAATATAGTTGAACCTGATTCCCAACCCCTTTGATCTCACTGGAAGCCACCTGCAGTTTTGAGGGATGGTCTACCTCAGGCATTTCTCTGCCCTAGGGCTATACTAGGCACAAGGTCAAGACTGGATAACAAAAGAGCCTGGCTGGAAGTAAGGAGGAGAAAAACAGGATTGTATTAATGTCTCCAGGGCAAACTTTAGTCAGTGGGGTGTGGGTGCTGTTGGACAAATATGACCATGGAGGGCCTATGGAAGCTTGATGAGGTGTGTTCTGTAACAGTCTCTCAGAGTGTTTCCTGGAAAGATGAACCCCAATTGTCCACAGTCAATCAATGCAGTCTTTATTAGTTTCCCATCACCTCTATCTCACTTCCTCACTCCCTCCCTGCCACCTAGGATCATCTCGTAAATAAAGTATTTGTAACCAATTATGTTTCTGAGAGACTACGATGGGGAGAACCCAATGAAGAAAACAGGGTGATGGTGCACATTTTGGTAGCCACTAGCCATGTGTGGTTATTAAAGATCAAATGTAAATAAGCTAAAAAAAATATTTTCTCAGTTCCGTTAGTCACATTGCAAATGTTCAAATGCCATATATGGTTATGGGTATATGCCATATATGGTCTGGGTAGCACAGATTTAAAATCTTTCTATCATTGCACAAAATTCTATTGGACAATTCAGAGCTAGAATCAAACCCAGATTGACTGGGATTGGCCTCCCCTTACTCATTATCTGAGGCAATTTACTCTCCTGTAAAACACAGTTTGTACATCTGTAAAGTAGGACTGTAGAGAGGACTAAGTAGGATAATTTCTGTAAAGCTTTGATAAGGTACATTCTAAGTGTTTAATAAATATAAGGTGGGGGGGAGAGAGAGAGAGAGAGAGAGAGAGAGAGAGAGAGGAGAGAGAGAGAGAGAGAGAGAGAGAGAGAGAGAGAGAGAGAGAGAGAGAGAAATGAATCTCTAGGCATCTAAGAACAAAACCATTAGTGTAGTATGTATGTATGTATGTAACTCTGGACAGATAATTTCTCTACATGGGCCACAATTTCCTTTTTTGTTGGGGAATATTAATAGATTTCTAGATATTGATGAGCCATTGAATTTTCTTATCAGGACTTTTTTTTTTTGCATCAGTGTCATCTTCATTTATCTGTTCAGTTCTAGGTTCTATACTGTAAGCAGAACAATAGATTCAGGGTTAAGCACAAGCCCCGTCTTCTCAGATTTGAAACTCCTAAAGGAAGAAGCAGACAAGAAATTAGTATAGTAATTGCTCTTTAAAATCCACTGAGATAACCCTCATCCTTGACTTCTGGAAGCTTCCTGAAGGGAGTGATTAAAACCCAGGAGTGAGAGAGCCTGAGCATGGTGTACACAGGGAAGGGTATTTCAGGCACAGGGGACAACATGGAGACTTCTTTTGGAGTCTCTTTCCATTCTTCTGGTTCTCATGCAGAAAATTTTGGAGGATCTGGGAAAAGACAAGGAGGGAATTAGAGTGGAAATAAAGAGAATAAAATGACAGAGGAAGAGGGGAATTGGATCACTTCTGTCTTTGCCCTCCAGGCTTCCCATTGTTCTACCTTTGGGGTCAATTCTTCTGCAATCATGGACCATGGATAACTACAGTAATGATGGTGGGGTGGGAGAGCTACTAATCAAAATGCAAATTCCTAGAACCCAAGAAACACCTAATCAGAAACTATGGGGAATATGACCCCCCCCCCACTAAAAAAAAGCTAAAAGGGATTCTATAAGAACTACTGCTGTGCATGCTACTTGCTAATGAAACAGGACTTTTGAAATGGAATGTTCCTTTCATTTTTATCTTAGTATTTTAAAGGAAGGATGTCTTAAAAAATATTGAAGTGCTAAATTCAGTAAAATTTTCAGTAAACTTTGTTACTGAAAAAAATTTTTTCCCACAACTTGGGCTACTTTTCTCTTTTAGTGTTTTCTCCTTCACTATCCTTTGTGGAAAAGTTCTTGACCCCACGTTTGCCATCTTCTAGACCCATCTTTAAACTCTCTGCCAAAAGTATGTCATCACCCTTGTTTCTATCATGGGATCTTGTTCTCCACTTTTAGTCATCAGAAGACTTGTTCCTGGCAGCTCCATCACTATATTTCTAATCCTCTTTTTCATCCTGACCTTGACCTGTTATCATGACCCTGAACTTGACTCCCCCAAATTCTCTCTAGGACACAGTGAGAGTTTCTCAGGAACCCCAAATTAGACTTTTATCAGACATTTTTAGTTTTAGATTCCTTTTCTTCTGGGTACCCTATAATTCAAATGAGCTTCTGAGAGATGCCATCAAAATTAATCATTTTTTTTAAGATTTATTTTATTTACACATACAAGCTGGGGTACAGGCCAGAGGCGTGGGGCGGCGAGAGGGCTCACCAGAGACAGAGTGGGGAGCAGAACAGGCAGATCAGAAATACACTGCTGAGGGGAGCAGCGGGCGAGGCAGGAGAGGTCTGCTGCACCATGTGGGATTCTCCCCAGCTGGGCATTGAACTTGCGTCGCCGCTGCCGACAGCTCCACAGTGCAGCGCTTAACCACTGCGCCACCGGGGAGGCCCAAAATTAATCATTTTAATGCATTATGGAAAAGGGAAAAATAACTTTAGTACAATAGAAGTTCTTTCTGTGCCATTGGCAAATAATACAATTGAAGCATGGGTTAAAATGACTGTCACAAATAGTAACGGAGATATCACCTAAGCACATAGTGAAAGGACAAAGTTTCTTTCCTGTAAATTCAAGAAATCTGTTATCCATTAAAAAAGAAAAAAATTAAACAAATCTAGAAATGTCCTTTATTTCATCATCACAATAGTGATTTTTATTCCTGACACACAGCAGCACGAACTCAAATATGCTATTCATGAAAATTAGGGTTGTTTCTTTAAAAATTCTGTTCAGCTCTGCTGGGTATAATGAGTTTGTATTTGTCAAATGGTTTTTATGTTTAAATGAAAAGTTAATGATAAACAGCCATTGGAACTGCTACAGTTATGCTCCCTGTGCTGGGTTTCATGACATGGCTCTTTGGCAAATCAGGGTCCCTGGAGTAATCAGTGTGGATATGAAGATAAGCACATTATTTCACTGTTAACATGCAATGCTAAGATGAAAGAGAAGGTGTATGAGCCTGCTGATGTTTTCACTTTTTCTTCTCTGGAATGATTACCTGTAAGAAATAGTGTAGGCAGGGTGTTCTAAGTCCAAAGTATGATTATGGAGTTTTAGAACTGCATACTTCCTATACATGCAAAGTTAATGAGAAGTGTTATGTTGGTTAATGCTCAGTCCAGATAAGATGCTTTCAAACATGTGCTGGATGACTTTGTTTTCCTAATAGGGAAACTGAGGCATACAGATGTAATTACTAAAGAAACAAACATCAAAAATAATTTCATGGTCAAGTAATAAAAAGCATGGTGTATAACAGCTGCTGGGATCTCTAACACCTGATAAAGTGACTCTGACAAAATAAGTGCATTTAAAAATCTTCGTTTCACAGATGAAGAAATTGAGGCTGTGAATTAACTTGCCCAAACTAATTTAAATCAGAGTCAGGACTCAAACTCAGTTTGTCTGAGGTATACCTTGGTACTTCATTCTGAAAGACAGTACAGAATATTTTCAGTGGTGATTGCCTATGACCACAGTTAATATTCAAGCAGCCCACAACTCCAATTTTTATGAAGAAAGGGGATAGAATAACCATTTATTCCCCCTTAGCCAATGCTTCTCTATTTTATAGCTGACCTAGACCTCTGGGAGAAGTTGGGATTTTGTCCCACTATGTTCAAATCTGAAAGCAGCATTTACTCATCACCTCTATCAAGACTTACAGCGTTTCCATCTACATTTATGAACCCAATGAATGTCAGCAGAGTAATTTGTCCCATGACTCACCAGAAATATTCTTGAGTTTGCTTGAGTGGTTTACTTTTCAAACTAAAGAAATCCTTGAGAAGATTATTTATAATGCTGATCCTGGACCACATCACCAGGTCTGAGAGTGGAATCCAGGAATCTACATTTTTGAAGCTCTAATAACATGCTGGTTCTCTAACCGCTAGCCTTCTACCCTCTTCCTGGAGGTAACCACTTCGGAAACTTTTAGCACTTTCTTCTAGCATGTATACATCTCCATAGTTTTCCAGTGCTGTTAAGATAAGTTACAAATTTTCAAGAATTTTCTCACCCACCTCTCAGCTTGACGCTGTTGTTTCACATTAGATTTAGATACCTAACAAATGTTTAACAACTTCTTAGAAGATAAATAACACTTATTAAGCCCCTACTGGACACAAAGTCTACCTACAAGATCTCATCAAAGACTTAACTAGCACCACATGAAGCAGTTACTTCCACAAGGTTTGTAAGGGTAGAAGTGGGCTTTGAATTCAGTTAGACTGGAAACATGGTGCTTGTCTCAAAGCACATCGCAGAACTCTGTGATTGAAACCAGTTTCCCTCACCTCAAAGAGCTTCTCATTTAGAAAATAAAAAGTGTGGGAAATAGAGATAATGCTAAGAAAGAACTCAGTAAGTGATTCATATCACATGTGTGTATTGCCTGTTTCCTCTAGTCCTGGCCCAGTTGGTGAGAAGTCCTAAATAAGATACCATATGAATATCCTTCTGGTCTTTCTCCCCTAGCTTCTGGCTGTAGAGAAAGCAGAATGAGAGAATGTAGGTGAAGACACTGAGGAGCTATGCAAATCTTTGGCCCAAAACAGAGAACCAGACAGTGTTCCAGTTTCAAAAGGAAAACTGATATGAAAACCTCCAGTTATGGAAATCAAAAATTGCCAAACACACTTGAACAGCAATCAGAAAGGCTCTTCCCTCTCTATTTTCAAATATCTTTCTCCCTAATAGAAAACCCCCATCCTACTAGAACACCCATCAATCAAAGACTGTTTTAGGAGTCTCTCCTGTCTCTCTACAAAATGCACTCTCCTTTCAAATCCCTTCTAGTCTCTGCTGGAAGAAGAACCAAGTAGTCAACTCATTTACCATAGTAATGCAGAATAAACACCTTTGAATACTTCTGCAGGTGGTCCTCTTCCTTCTGAGAACACATTCAAAGTCCTGAAGTTTCAACATTCAGTCTACAAACAATAAATCTTTGCTTCATTCTGGCTAGATGGAAGCCAGGGGCCTCCCTGGTGGCGCAGTGGTTGAGGGCTGTGCTATGGAGCTGTCAGCAGCGCACGATGCGAGTTCGATGCCCAGAGGGGAAGAATCCCACATGGTGCGGCAGACCTCTCCTGCCTCACCTGCTGCTCCCATCAGCAGTGTATTTCTGATCTGCCTGTTCTGCTCCTCACTCTGTCTCTGGTGAACCCTCTCGCCGCCCCACACCTCTCGCCTGTAACCCAGCTTGTATGTATAAATAAATAAAAATCTTAAAATAAAAGTAGTAATAATGAATAAGGAGATGGAAACCAGATCCGCTTGTGTCATGAGGAGGGTGTGCAGTAGTACTTAGATTTCAGCTTTCGGGTCTATGAGACCCTAGGCAAGCTACATAATCTCCCTATGGCCCAGTTCATTGCCTCACAAAATGAGACTAAAAGGCCCCCCATGTGAGGATTAAATAACCCATATCCTGAGGCAGCAGAGAGTATGTGATAGGAAAGAGCACAGGTTCAGCACTGAATAAAAAAGGAATCCATATGTTCTTACCGACAAATGACTACAAAAGCAAAGGAATGTGGGAAAATGTAAAGCTCTTCTCAGAGTAGAATGCAAGCTTAGAAATGTAAAGGATGGAATTAGACAATCACTATTTTGTAACCATCATAGTAATAATGGATTCAAGCAGTATTCCTCAGTGGTTGCTAAATCTAGTTGGTAAAACTGTGGACAGGAAGACTGTAAATCCATGTATTTATATATCTATCGAGATGAAATGGGGCAAAATATAAGTAACTGCTGCACCTGGGTTAAGGATATTTGGGCATTTGGAGGTAATAATCTTGAAATGTTGCTGTATACTCTAAATTAAAAAGTTAAAAACAAACCACCAAACAAAAGAAGGGTGAGGAGGAAGTACAACAGCAGTAACAGTCTAGTTTGAATACATTGTACCTTTTCATATGGTC
Source organism: Scalopus aquaticus (assembly GCA_004024925.1). Taxonomy (NCBI): domain Eukaryota; kingdom Metazoa; phylum Chordata; class Mammalia; order Eulipotyphla; family Talpidae; genus Scalopus; species Scalopus aquaticus. The sequence goes on from PVIJ01017333.1 coordinate 22,917, forward strand.
ACTGGCTCAAGAATAAAATTAAAAAAAAATCTATAATACTGTTAAATGGGGTGGGAAGAAGAGAAAGCATGGGTTTAAATCTCACTTCCACTGCTTATTGAAATTGTGAACTCAGGTAAATTACTTTACCACTTGGTACCTCAGTTTCTCCTTTTGCAAAATGTGAATTTTACACTTCTTCCATGGAATAATTGCTCTGAAGTCTAAATGAGTTCATATTTGTAAAGTGCTTGGAACATAATACGCATATATGCTGTGTTTATTTCTATTACATGCACAGTGCTCAGAATCAGGTAAGCTACAAATAAAGATCTGCTCTTATTAAGGTAAAATTATAGTGTAAACATTCTTCAACAGATTTGCATTCACCCTCAGTTAAGGGGGAAAAAAATCTTATTAAGGTCTCCAGGACCTCCACGATCCCAAGAGATCCAGTTACCTCTCCCTTATTCTTCAAGTCGTTTCCCTGGGCAAGTCTGTTATATGGCGACAGTCCCGTGGGTCGGTCCTTGGAGGGTTCACTGCAATGACTAATGCCTGCTTGTCTGTCCCACCGGTACACTTTAATCCTCAGGATGTAAAGGGCTCAGGACTTGACTTACAGCTGTGACCTGAAACTGAACAGCGAGGATATCATCAGGCCCTCTGAATACTCAAAGTGAACTTGGGGGACGGGTGCGAGACCTAGGGTTCCGGTCCCCCATCAATTACGGTGCTGCGCCCAGAAGTCACAGCCAGGAGCTTGCCCGCGGGTGCCGCCAAGTGCTTCGCGACGGCGCGGCCCAGGGCGGAGGGGGCCGGGCCTCGGTGGGGAGACGGTGGGCCCGCCCCTCTACTCCCGCCTCCCCAGCCCGCGCTCAAAGCGGCTCCCCAGTGCCGTGTTTCCTGTTTAAGATGGCGTTCCCCCTGGCCGCGCAGGCCGGGAAACTTCTGCGAGACCTGGCGCTGCGGTCCCCACTCCTGGCGGACAGGTCCCAGGTGAGCGGGCCGCGTGGCAGCAGCCGCGGGAAGGTTCTGGCTGGGGCGCCCGCCTTCCCGTCCACTCCTGGCGCTCCTCTTCCAGCTGTCTCCCTCCTGGACACGGGCGCCCCACCTCTGGAGGCGAGGTGCGGTGCAAAGCGCGGGGCGCACCGGGGGTCCCCATAGCCCTGACTACTAGTGTGTGGGATCGCGTGCCGAGGGGGCGCTGCAGCAGGGCTGCCCCCAGACTGAACTACCCAACTTGCTGACGTGGGTTCTCCAGCTCCTGCGGAAGGCGCCTGTTATCAATGCACTAGGTGTTGCTTGCAAGTTTAGGGAAAGTTCCTCAGACCTGCCTGTGGTGTCTTGAGGTTTTATTATATTTTTGCCTTTTCTTCTGTTGTTTCTCTGCGCTAGAGCGCATTTGTTGGGCCACGTGATGAACGTGGTTACAAAGCTATCCCAGCCTAGCTGGTATTAATAACTCACCTCCGGGAATGGATTTTCTTCAGGCTCTCTGCTTTTGCAGAATTTTGGGGCTCCCGATTTGGTGAAATTCAGGCAGCAAAGAGAAAAGTTGGGAAATGCTCTCCCGTCTTTCAATGAAAAGATATGTCCCATAATTAAAACGCACCAGACCTGTTGGCTTTTTCTTTATAGAGAATAAAAATCCACAAGGGCAAGTGGGGGAATGTTGAATAGTTCATCGAACTTGGTTTCCAATAGATTTTATCTTTTGCTGCTGGCAAGAGTCAATGGAGAGGTCTTTGGGGAGTTAGGAGTTGGTGATGACTCTTGGAGAAATAACTCAATCACTCAGCTTCTCATTCTCCACACACAGCCTCTCCCTTTAAAAGAAAGGATAGTGTGAGACTCTGTCACAGCAGACCACGGTTTTTTGGTCCATTTTCCCATTTTTAATTGATGAGATGCAAATTATTACTCTTGTAATTTTAACCAGGATATACATAGCATAAAAACTAAAAGATACCTACTAATGATTTTTTGAGTAACTTTAAACTTCGGTTAACTTGACATGGGTGAGGATTTTTCCCCTTCTCCTTTCAGCTCCTGACTTCTTTTCCTTGTTTTTATTAATGTAAATTTAAAAGGTGTTAATATAGCTGAAATCTTCTCGAGTTGCTGGTTCGCCCATGTGGAAAAAGGCCTCGAGTGCAAAGGGTTAATTAATACTTATTAACAGGTGTAATACTGCTGTACTAGGCACTCGATAGTATGACAGGATAGTAAAAGAAATGATGGTTTTGTCTAATTAAAACCCCTAATAATTATTGTAATAGAGTAAGTAGAATACCTCCAGGTGATCAAGTTCTATTCATTATTTAACTGTTACAAAAAACAATTCTGGTGCTAACTATGAGTATAGACTTGACTTGATGAGAGAGGTGGGCCCCAGGGCTGTGAATACTAAAGCAAAGTAATAGTACAGAGAAACCTAAGTGTTTAGCTGAAATACAAGCCTTTTTGGCTAAGAGTGGAAACCTGAACAAACTTTGGAGAATCTAGTTGGGGATAGACATCCTTGGTTTGGCAAGAAGGACTGGGTGAAAGGACCGGTTACCTCCCTCCATCTCGTAAACATTGATTTATTATATACATGTGGATGATATTTTATCCTATAAACATTCCAGTAAAGGTTTAATTGTCAGATGCCTTCATAGCCCTAAATCCTGGCAGACCAGTACTATGTTGCTGTGTCTAACTAGTCAGCTAGGAGACCATGATGCTGTAGAGCCTGGCACTGAGAGGTAGTAAGGTGTTACAGTTAAGCCCATCATGTGGGTTATGTCATCTGGAAATCTTGACTGAGGGCACTGAGTCTAAACTGTGAACAGCAGTTCTCAGCACATGTTCTGTCTTTAGGACATTCCTCATAAGTGGCTGGGTGCAACTCATGATGTTCTATTGTAAGAGAAGTGTAGACCTTGTCAGAAACACTGCCTCTCTCAGGCCACCAGCTTTGGAATTCTTCTGTGGTGCTCAATGAAGCTGTAACTTCTGTCCAAGAACTTGGAGAGGAAGGTGTATTGTTGAAGGACTGCTAAACCCATGCCTTTACTGTTGTATTCTTCAGAACACATGACTCCTGCTTAATTTTCTGCTCTTTCCAGAAGTGGGAGAGAAATGGATTGGTAGCTTCTAGATGTGAAGGACTAAAGGTTGTTTGCAAGTTCTTATGAGCGAAGTGAGGCTGTATGGGAAGTTGTGAACTACCTAAATCTGCCTTCTGGCCTAGAAGAATAAATATTTGACTTCTTTTCTTTGTTCAGTGAACTACAGCTGCATTTTCTGCTGTTTGAAAAGGAAATTCATCTCATGTAATTTAGACACTAAGTTATTGACCTTCTGTGTGAGGAAAGTCTTTAAGCGATACCTCATGTCCCAGATGGGTTTTCTTTATACCAAATAAACAATAAATAAACAAATGTTGTAAATGAGATATTTCTTTTATCGGTGAGTGATGGAGTACAGAGACCCACAACAGTGAGAAACTCTGCGACTCTTGCACCCTGGCTTGATTCTGCAGGCTCAAAGCCCAGAAACTCACCAATATATCTTGTATTTGGGGGAGGAAAAGAAATTGCATAAATAACCTCAACTTATTTGTCCTTCACCTCTCTTTACTACTCAATTTGGGATTGTCACTTGATGCATGGCTTTCCTTTACTTGATGGAAATGTTTTGCCTGAAGAACTTGAGAGATTTGTACATGTTTGAGCAAATGATAAAATCAATATACTAATAAAATTTGAGAAATAATACGGGGAGTTAGTCTGGTGAAGAAGATGGAGTGGAGAGGGCATTCTAGTGGACTGCATGCAGAGGCAGAGGGAGAGAGGACTTAAAGATTAGTTTCAGTGCAGTTTGGTATGGAGAGCCAGGTGGGTTACAGAAGTTGATGGGTACTGGCGATCTTTTAGGCAAATGAGGAAAGAACAGGGCTGTAAAAATCCCAGAACTGAAAATCATTTATGTATTGTTCATTTAATAAATATTTTCTGAGTATTTACTCTATGCCCAATGCTATTTGTTATTAGCTCCCCTAAGGCAGAGACTGAATTTTGTCACTGTAAACCCAGCGCTTTAGAGATTGCGGGGCATGTAGGTGCACTTAATAAACAAGAGTTGTTGTTTGAATGAACGCAGAAAGAAGCTGCAGACTCCCTACCTTCTGGGGTCTCTTGATTCCACGGCACAATTGGTGTGTAATTCAATATAGTTCTGTGAGTGTTGCTGTAGATCTATGTTCTTAGTCTTCTACATCTGGGCATTTGCTGTTCCCCTATCTGAAATGCTGTTCCCTCTGGTCTCGCGGGTTCTCTCCGTTGAGCTCTCTGATTTAATGTTTATTTTTCAGACAGGTCTTTCCCTTATCTAATCCAAGCCCCCTCTCCCAAGGGATTGTGCTCCACCCCTTCTCTACTTTATTGTGTTTTTTCATGTGTGACTCTACCTGGTGTTTTATTATGTGCTTTTTATTTATTTATTGTCTCTTCCTCTGTATCACACAAATGTAAGTTTTCTGTGAGTGCTTGGCTGTTTCCCTGACTGGTGGGTGTATGTATTCAGAGGATTTATGGTCTAAATGAAAGAGTGTGATAGATGGAGAAGGAGAGGCAGGTACGTAACAGCCGGAGTTGAGGGGACAATGCAGGTCTTTTAGGCAAGAGAGAAAGGAAGGGCCTGCAGAAAGTTTAGTTGTGCAAGGGCTTTCATAATACTGGCACCGTCCACTGAGCCTTTTTGATTGTGACAGACCCTTTCCAGCGTGATTGCTGCACAGTATTTCTTTAACCCTTACATACATCATTTCTGCAAGGGAGATTATACTGTCTTCAGGTTTCCGATCAGGAAACAGAGACACAGTGGGGTCACACAGTAACTTTGTGTCAGGGATTCACCTGCCCCATGCTGATCAGTCACTAATGCTGTTAAAACACTAAAGTATTTGTCAAAGGGTCCTCTCTGACTGAACCATGCAGTTAGACTGATAACTTGCCTTTATCCTCTCAGCCTCTGAATGACAGGCAGCTTTGGTCTTTTGAACTTGTTGTACAAAGTACACATCAACTTTGTGCAGTTGCTCTCTTCAGGATCTTATCCTCCTTCCCTGTCTTTGGGACCTGGGAAATAGTAACAGGGGAGAAAAGAGAATGGACTCTGGGTTTAAATGAAACTAAGTTCAAATTCTGGGTCTGCCAGTTTTTTTGCACAGCGAGATATCGAACTTGACTATCTCCGTTCTCTGAAAGGGGATATTTCTCACTGATGGTTAGAAAGATTAAATAAAATGATATGTAAGAAAATTAGCATTATAACTAGATGGTGCACTCAAGATGGCTCTTTCTTTTGCTGTGAATTTGAAGCTAAACTCACTTGTATTTCTTTAGGCTTTATTAAGTTGGAATTATTTTCCTTTCCAGATTCAATAAATGTTTGTTGTTCGCTGCCATCTCAGTGTTAGGCATTCTCTTGGTCTTCCCCTATGTTTTATTTGTTCTTGGTAGTTTTGCTGCAAGCATCAAAACTCCTGTAAACTATTTTGCTGTATAACTAATATTGGCTATAAGAGAACTTTGCTTAAAAGAGAAAAGTATAAACTAGTTGACAGTTTGGTTTCATTCTCCATTGGCAATTCAATCTATCAATCAGCTGCCTTTGGCAAGCCAATACTTCATTTATTAGTATCTGCTAGTTTTTTTTAAGATTTATTTATTTATGCATACAAGAGTGGGTATGTAGGCCAGAGGTGTGTGTGTGGGGGTGGTGAGAGGATTCACCAGAGACAGAGTGGGGAGCAGAACAGGTGGGTCTACTCAAATACACTGGTGAGGGGAGCAGTGGGCAAGATAAGAGAGATCTACTATGCCATGTGGGAAGTTCCCTGGCAGGGGATCTAACTCGTGCTGCAGTGTGTGCCTATAGCTTCATGGTGCTGAGACTTAACCCCTTGTGCCACCAGGGAGGCCCAGTATCTGCTAGTTTTTGTAAGTATTTTGCTTTGTTGAACTATCCACTAAGTCAATGCTCAATACTTGTCTTTATCATTCTGACTTGCTTCACTCAACATAATTCTCTTGAACTCCTTCCATTATGTGGTAAATGACAATATTTCATTTTCTCTATTACTGAATAGTATTTCATTATGTGAATATACAACATCTTTTTTTTTTAAGATTTTATTTTATTTATACATACAAGCTGGGGTACAGGCCAGAGGCATGGGGTGGCGAGAGGGCTCACCAGAGACAGAGTGGGGAGCAGAACAGGCAGATCAGAAGTACACTGCTGAGGGGAGCAGCGGGCGAGGCAGGAGAGGTCTGCCGCACCATGTGGGATTCTCCCCGGCCGGGCGTCGAACTCGTGTCGCTGCTGCCAACAGCTCCACAGTGCAGCACTCAACCGCTGCGCCACCGGGGAGGCCCCTATACAACATCTTCTTGATCTAGTCCTCTATCAGTGGGAACTCTGGATATTTCCATGCCCTTGCTGTTGTACTGATGCTGCACTAAGCATTGTAGAGCGTGTGACTTTTTGGATTGTTCATGTCTTTGGAATTTAGTGGAGTTGCTGGGTCATACCTTATTTCCATTTTTAGTTTTTTTTTTTTTAAAGATTTATTTATTTATACATACAAGCTGGGGTACAGGCCAGAGGCGTGGGGCGGCGAGAGGGTTCACCAGAGACAGAGTGGGGAGCAGAACAGGCAGATCAGAAATACACTGCTGAGGGGAGCAGCGGGCGAGGCAGGAGAGGTCTGCCGCACCATGTGGGATTCTCCCTGGCTGGGTGTCGAACTT
>PVIJ01017334.1:0-29692 GCA_004024925.1 Scalopus aquaticus
ACCACAGCTCTAAGGGGGGCACTGCTGCCTGAGCCACCACAGGCCTCTCAGGCCCCCTGTCTTGGACACCAGAGCTCCCATGCTCCAGGCAACCTCAGGGGACTCCAGCTGCTGTGGCAGTGGCAGTGGGCAGCAGTGGGGGGCTCCAGGAGTCTCTGGGGGGCTGCTTCTGACCTAGAGCCTGAGGACTTCTGACAGGTGTGCCTGGGAACATCTTTGTGCCAGCCCCAGCCTGTGGCTCCTCCTTCTTTGGCTCCCTCCATGTCCTGAGTCTGAGGAGCTGCGCTCTCCAGTGACACCTCAAGCCTTCTGCCCCCTCCTCTTCTGTGTCACAGAATAATAAAGCCCTCCCCACACTGCCCTCTGCCTCCTGCTTTTGTTCCCAGTTGTACCCCCAGGCCAGTGTTAACAACTTGGGGTCCTGGAGTGTGGGTCCCCCGGTCATCTGTGCTCACAGGTATCCCTGGGGAGATTCTGGATAAATCCCCCTGCCCACAGATTGGTCCTTGAGGGTCCAGTTTCCAGACCATATGGGACGGGGCACAGAGTAGATGGGGGCCCACCATGGGTGGTTTGATGGAGGCAATAAAAAAAATTTAAATGACATTGAGTTTCAAATAAATGAAAAAATTTAATTAATTTAGGTGTCTCTTTGTTTTGCTTACTGTCTCTTTTGCCATACAGAAGGTTTTTGGTTTGTCATAGCCCCAGTTGTTGATTTACCCCTTTGTTATCTTTGATGCTGGAGGTGAGTTCACTGTATTTATGGTTTACAAATACAGAACTAACGTTTCTAACAGTCACTATGACATTAAATGTTGTTCAAAATCATGAAAAATCTGGAGACAAACTGAGTGTCCTTCCACATGTCCTGTGATGGACTAGATTAAAGTGAGTGAACCCCCATGAAATCACTTGAACCCTTGCTCAAAACTCACCACACCTAACCTCTGGAGTCTGGGGTATGTCTGATGAGGGGACAAGCTTGTGTGTCCTGACTGCACAAGACTGGAAATGGGTGGATGAACTGTGTGGGCCTAATCCCAATCGCAATCCAATTACAGTAAATCCTCAAAGTTGTTGGAAACTGGACTTTCAGTGAAATGGCTATAGGAATAAACTGGACTTTGAATGAAAAGGCCAAAAGGAAACCAATTAACTTACAGAAGGGTGAATTTCTTTTAACATGATTTTGGTCATATAAACATCATTATATTTCCATATAAACACCCCAAACTATTTCTAATGTTAAACAATAATTGTAGCCATTCATTTCTTCATTTTGCAAACTTCTAATTCCAATAACCCAGTAGTGGGTGGCTGGTGGCACAGCCGATTCCTGCAGCTCCATGCACGGGGGGCAGCCCCCCTGGGCCGGGACACCCTTCATCACAGGGCACAACCCACAGGCACCTGCTGATGGGATCATGCAGATGTGCTGAGGAACCTCATGTGTGTCTACTGGGGATGTGGGAGGACAGTGGAGCCCCTGAGGAAAACCCTCAGACCTGGGGAGTAAATGAAAACCCACACAGGGGTGTGTTTTTCTCATCAAGGTTATAAACAAATGCTTTTGGTCCTGCTGTGTGGACAGAAATGCAGCATATTTCAAGCAGACACACGCACACCACACGAGAGATGAAGTCACAGAGGAGAGGGCACAGGACACAAGGTGTTGGCCCAAACAGCCTGCCCACACCTGCAGAGGTGGGACAGGCGGAGGGGACGACCTGGGCAGGGCAGCTTCCTTCCCCCTGGACTTTGGGCTAGTGATAGGGATCTGGATTCCAGGTTTAAGAACTGTGGGGGAATTTTTGCTGTGTTTAAGCACTGGATTTGTGGTTATTTCTTAGGAATGGCACGGGACACAAAGATATACAGAATCACACAAAGATATATAAATAAGGGGGAAACACCATTCCTAATAGATTATATAAAAAATGATTCCTTGGTACTCAAGTTCAATATAGCAAAAAAAAGCCCTATTATGAGGGAAATGAAATGCATTTGTTTACCATATACACACACACACACACTTCCATATATATATGATATACTTACATATATCATCTATATATAATATATTATATATATAAAAGTACAGGCTATGGATGGACACATACTTGATGACAATTGTTTGAATGCAGAGGAGCAGTGGGTGGGTGGTTGGTGTAAGACCTGTGATCAGATAGAGCACTGTCAAGACCTTAGCTTTCATTTTGATGGCTTCTCTCTTTTTTTTTAATCTTATTATAAGTAATGAGTACATGAAACGACAGTAAACCAACTGACTTAACATATTAATTGTCCCATTCATGGAACAATAATGACAATGTGACATGTTCAAGAGTTGTGATTTCTCTGATGTTATAGCCTAAGGTCCTGTTAAAAGGCATTTTATGCATTTAGTCATTTTGTATTCCCACTTCTCATAACTTTTTAAAATGGCATAGAGGACAATTTTCCCTTTGAATTAGTGTTTTTGCATTCTCTGCCGATACCTAGGAGTTCATTGCAACACTACTTACGATAGCCAGACTACGGCAACAACCCAAGCGCTCAACAACAATCAAGTGGGTGAAAGTGTGGTGTCGACTCAGTGGGACACTCCTCAGCGAGTCTCAGCGCTGCCTGCTGGGCGCAGCCTCCTCCTGGGAACACGCTAGTCCCAGGATAAATGGCCCATTGCTAGCTCCTCGTTCTGTGTCCTGTGGAGGCTCAGTCCTTGCCTCTTCGTTAGCAAGTGAGCACTTTGCAAAGCAGATTCCGGGGGCAGGACTCCAAGAGGGAGGGATAGAGAGGAGGGCGTCACCTTGGTTACTCCCTGGGAGGATGTGCAAGTGGCAGAAGTCTTGGTTTTCAGTATCATCATCTTGTAGTTTATATTTTAGATATCACATGTTTTTGGATACGCCCTACCCCCATCTAATATCCTTTAGAATCAGGGTGAGAAAATGAGCATGTAGCTACCTGTGTCTTTGGAAGTCTGAAGCTTCTCTTCTGGTGACTTTGCCAAGTGTTCATTGTAAGGAACATGAGATGTTCATCAGACCTCAGTGGAAGCCAGGTGATCTGTGGAGAGGCAATTCTTGCTAAGGTGTGTTTCCTGCAGATGGGTTTCCAATGACCCTGCAGAACTTGGGTCATGAGCCAGGTCATGCACAGGCAAGACTCTGAAATCTAGGGGGAGGGAAACGATGACAAGGAAACTTTGAGATTCTGTCTGATTTCTGTTTTCTTTCTCTCAAGTTGACTTAGCTTCTGAAATACTCTGCCAGCAGACCCGGAAGCAGTGCCAGTCCCCTCTCAAGTGTCACCCGATAGGTCCCCCTGGCACCCACCTCAGTGCCCAGCTCCATGTCCACCTCAGGTCTCTTCTCCCTACAGCTGCAGCTTTGGGAATGGAGCTACTACTGTCTTAGTCGCTGAGCCCCATCTCTTCCACAAGGGCTGGCACCAGAGCCCTAACTGTTAAGCATGAGCTCTGGGGGGCGAGGGAGCCTCCAGCTGCTGCCTGACTTGGGGCTGCCTTTGATCTAGATCTTGTCCACAGGGAAACAGCAAAGAGAAGTAAGACCCAAGTAAGATGGACCTGCCCCTCAGCAACTTTTTCTCTCCTCACCCCTTTTTTTCCTGGGGTTTGAGATGTTGAAATAGTCTTGTCATAAGCTCATCTCTATGCTCCCCCAAATTCCCTGTCACTTAACTCCATGGACCAATTTGGAACAATTAGGCCTTAAATCCCATAATGGGAAAAATAAAATTTCTTCTTCCAGCACCCCTGCTCCTTGTCCTTGATGCCCCCCCCCACACCTCCCCCCTGCCTGTCCCTCTTACCCCGCCTTTGAGGAACAGTGTTTCTCCAGGCAATGTTAATGTCACCCCATCGGGGTTCCAGACATCCCAGGTCTTCACTGATTAGTCCGGACAACCCCCTGGGACAAAGCCCCAGGGTAAGTTCAGTGACCTGGTCCTTTAGCCTTCAAAAGGACCTTCTTTCCTTCTGCTGACCCCAGAAGTGCAGACTAAAAATGGCACACATGCAGAGGGGACAGGGGCTACCGTGATTTGTATCAGTCTGGGCTTACTGTGATTTGTATCAATTACAGAATGCTTGTAATATTTATCACATCCTATTTTTACAACATTCTTTGATAAGGAAGCAAGAGAAGCACAACCAACAGCACTGAGGCTGATGATAGAGAGATTTAGGGAGTCCAAATGGAAGACACTTCTGAACTGAGACCAGATCACAAAACCTCTCTCTTCCTCTTTTAATTATTTCTAAAGTCACTTGGTCAGACCCATGGGATTGTGTTCTCCAAATAATTTTGGCCTATTGCAAACTGTCTTAGAAATGATTATTTTTCCATCAGGTGAGCATCATGATGAAATAAAAACAGCCATAATGTTAAGTAAGAACAATATAACGATGATAATAATTACCTTTATTGAGGGCCCATTCACGGCTTGACTCTTCACATACCTTTTATTTAGCTTTGGCCACAATCCCCGAGGCAGAGATGTTTACATTCACGATGAAGCTAGCCAAGGCTGGGAAAGAGTGACTTGCTTTACTACATAGTTGGCTTGGAGGGACAGTCATAGGACAGGTCCAGGCATGGCTTCCAAAGATCTCGCCATGTCCCTGGGCACTCAGCCTCCCAACTGCTGGCTTTACTTCTTGAGATCAAAGAAAATAAAGTGTTGAGTGAGTCTGAGGGTGCTTACCATGCCATTTCTTGCACTAAGACAGATTGTCTATACATCTGTGTCTTTGTTTCTGCTCCAGTAAATTCTGCACCATCCTTCACAGGCACCCAGAGCCTGGTTCCATCTCATTTCTGCTTAAATCAGTGACCCATGACCTGAGGTTGCAGACCCCTGTGTTTCCTTCCTCCTGTAACTGGGGGCTGAAGCCAAAGGCTGTTACAGGTGGCGCCCTCTGGAGGAGGGCGCAGATGAGGATGAATAACTCCAGGCAAAATGTGGAAAAAGCATCCGTGAGGATGGAGACTCTGATAGGAAATATAAGGGACTCAGAAGCAGCCTCCAGGTTTCAGCATTTTGGGGATTTCTGTGTTTTTCAGGACTTAGCATTCCCGGGTCAGCCATTCCTGCCCCCACCACACCTATCTTTCAAAAGGTTGTGGGCCTCTGAAGGGGGTGGAGAGGCTTCCAGTAGCCAGCCTCAGCGGAGAAAATTTCAGAAGCTTTGCAGGTAGCCGAGTGACTGAAACTGTTCCCAGTTTTGTTGCTGTTACAGCCTGGCAGGGAAGGCGAAGACCCGGAGCCGGGCACCTCACTGTGTGAGTGTGGCTGTTTGTCGGGTTCTTTGGCTGCTGCCACTGCTCTTTCCAATGTTGCCTGTCTAGTGTTGGGCTGACACTTCCCAGCAGCTCTGGTGAGCGTCTCCTATTGTGTCTTCTGCTGTTTTCATGAGTTGGACCCTGGCCTATTGTCTGGCTGCCACGTGCTCCAGGCCCTTAGGGGCAAGAAGACATCATCTTGGAAGCATGGCCTTTTGTTCGGAAAAGAGCTCCATATCCTCAGTGGCAGGAGCCTAAACACCTTTTATTTAGGACGATAAAACACTGAACATAGCTTTGGGTGAGATAGCTGGCCACTTGTTAAATAAATTCCATTATTGTTGTTTGGTGAACCTGAATGGTCTTGAGATTGTGCGCAGGTGAAGAACTCAGACAGTGATCAATAAACTATTTAGGCAGTGTCATTGGCCAGTTTTAGTGCCCCCTATTGGTCATATCACTCTTATTGCCATTCTCTGGCTACTTTCAGATCTAAATAATTTCCACGGCCCATCTGTCCCCTTGCCGGTCCTTTGCACCTGCTGTTTCCTCCTAATACACTCCTTGTCCTTCAGATCTCAGTGGCATGTTTGCTTCTTCAGTGCAGCCTTTCTACTCACCTGAAAGTTCTCTAATAACATGGCCTACATTTATTTGTCTTCTTATCATAAACCCCCAGGGTGTCAAATTAGCTTTATACATAGTAAATAATAGCTGAATTAATAAATGCATGCTTGGGAAAATAAATCAATCGGCCTAAGCAACATCATCGCCATCATCCCTCCAAACTATATTGGTATTGAAGCATCTTTAAGTGCTCCAGGGACATGCAATAAATATATACACATGTATATATATTTGTAGTCTACCTGAAATAGTTCAACTGGGCGTCTCCTATTTTTATTTGCTAAATTTAGCAATTCTACCACAGACACTTGGCTGTAGGCCACTCAGTTTCATGTTTGAAAGCTCACAGTTCCATTCTCCCACTGGTTTAAATGTGTCGCTCTTCCTCCAAAGTGGGTAAAGTATTTGGAAGCAGTGCCTCCTGATTCTTCTTTAGTAAGTGCCTCCTTTCTATACTCCTACTCTGCTTATATCTATCAAAGCCCTCTCACATGGCATTACACGTGTCAATATTTATGTTTTCTTAATTAGACTGTAATCTCTTGAAAGGTAGAGGCCGTGAGTAATTGCTCAGAGAGCATTTGTTGAGTGGACGATGACTATTCTTGATCCAATTCTCGGAACCTTATGGGTGATCTAAAAATATTTGTTGAGTAACAGTATTTAATAAGCTCCACTTCATGAACAAAGATCTAGTTCATTTAACATAGTGTTTGAGATAATGACTATCACTAAGGAAGATACAAAAAGTAGTCATCACCAAGAGAATATACTATTTCCTTGGACATGCAAGCTGGTTTCCAAGTGAGCATGTCAAGCTGAGTGCTTTTGTTCCCAGGTGCTTGGGGAAATGCCTGACTGAGGTTACCCTAGGGCTGCTTTGAAGGTATGATGAATGGCAGGCAGGTTGCAGTTCAAGGAGCCTGTGATTCTCTGCTTTCAGATTTGATTGAATATAATTAGGTTTCACTAAGATTAGGAATATATCCATATGTGTGAATACAGTGCATGAATATGTGCATACACACATATGTAGATACAAATGCATATGTAATCTTTGATATGTAATTCACACTGTGTACAGTTCATCCATTCAAAGTATATAATTCAATGTTTTTAATATATTCACAAAGCTGTACAATCATCTGTACGATCTAATTGTAGAATAATTTTTACAAAAATAGGGTTTCTCTCCATTCCCCTCAACCCTATTTTCAGTCTCTATTCTGGACATTTTATTACGTGGAATCATACAGTATGTGGTCTTTTGTGACTATTTTCTTTTACTTAGTACCTTTACAAGGTTCATCTATGTTGTAGCCCAAGTTAGAGCTTCATTCTGTTTTGTTTCGTTATTATTTTTGGCAAGTTAGTATTCCACTGTGTTGGAAAACCATGTCGTGTTTATGTTTAACAGTGGACGGATGCTTGGGTTGTTGCCACATCGAGTGTTTTGAATGATGTTGCTATGACACATTCATGTACCAGTTCTTGCGTGGATGTATGTTTTGATTTTGTTTGATGGGGTTTTCACCTTGCTAGCAATGAGATTGGTGGATCATGTGGAAACTGTATATTTAACTTAAATATTTATATTTAAATATTTAATATTTAATAATTAAGGAAATTCCAAAGTGTTTTCCACATGGTTGTTTTATATCCATTCCCATATTGATGCGCAATTTCTCCATATGTTCCCCAACACTTGTGATTACCTATCTTTTTAATTTACTACCATAACTATGCTAGTGGGTATGTCATGTGGCTTTGATTTGTAAATTCTTTTTTTTAAGGTTTATTTATTTATGCATACAAGCTGGGGAACAGGCCAGAGGCGTGGGGTGGCAAGAGGGTTCACCAGAGACAGAATAGGGAGCAGAACAGCCAGAGCAACGTAAATGCACTCCTGAGGGGAGCAGCGGGCGAGGCAGGAGAGGTCTGCCATGCCATGTGGAAATGTCCCCGGCTGGGCGTCGAATTTGTGCTGCCGCTGCTGACAGCTCCACAGTGCAGCGCTTAACCCCTGCGCCACCAGGGAGGCCCCTGATTTGTATTTTTTTTAATGATTAATGATTCTGGACATCTTTTCATATGTTTACTGGCCATTTAGAAATGTCTATTTAAATTAATTGTCCATTTTTAAATTGTAGTATCATTTTATTATTGTGTTAAGTGTCTTGATACATTCTATAAACAAGTATCTTTTCAGATTTATGATTTGAAAATACCTTCTGTGGGTTATTTTTTCACTTTCTTAATGGTATCATTTGCAGGACAAAAGTATTTAGTTTTTATGAAGACTGATTTATCTAATTTTTTTTCTTTCGTCACTTATGCTTTCGGTGTTGTGTCTGAGAAATCACTGCCTACTCTAACACCATGAAGATCTACTCCTGTATTTTCTTCTAAAAGTTTTATAGTTTTAACCCTTATATTTAGGTCTTCATCTATTTTGAATTAATTTTTGTGTGTGGTATGAAAAATCATATATTTTAATCTTAATTTCCCCTTCTTATTCTTAAGAACAATCTATTTAATCTCATTGAACAAATATCCCTTCTCATCTTTCTATATACAGATCTAACGTTTGTATTATCATCACAGCTGTATATTTATTTCTTTCATTGTTCAACCTCAATCTCTAGTTCTCTCTCTCTCCCCCCAACTCTGTCTCCATCTTCATCTCTATCTCTGTCTTTAATTTAGATCTCTTATTAGGACCAGAAATAACTTCAAAATGTATCTAATTCAACTGAGACCCAGAGAACTGAAATGATTTTTTCTTGAGATCACACAACTTTCAATGTCTTCTTTGAGTTAATACTCTTATTACCACATATTACCAGATTCATAATGAATAAAAGAACTTTACAGCAATAACTTAGCTTCAAAATTAAAATTAGGTAAAATATATATGATATGGTATCAAGACTCTAAGCTGGAAGGTAGTTTACCTTTGAAACCCACAGCAAACACAAAATTCCAACATGAAAAGTTAGCCTATACCTTTACATTCAATGAAATAAGTGAAATCTCACCTTCTTTCTAGCCAACTTCTATCTACTGAAGCCATTCCTGGTATACTATCAGACCAATTCTTTTACCAACTCTTTTCATTGGCCTCTGGGACTTATTAGAAGACTGACTTTCATAATGTTCTACAAACATTTAATAGGCACTTTCTAGGAGTCTGACTTTTTGCTAAGTACAGTCTTCTGCCACCAAGATGTTCATCATCAAATGAAAAGAGTAGACACATCATCAGGGGTTGCCAAAGTAAAATGGTTGCCCATTTTACTTGTATTGTGGTAAAATTAGAGCCAGCTAAGGCTGCTGGAGATACTGGTGTTTTAGCTAAATATGGTGGAAGTATTAGTAGGTATTTGACATGCAAGGGGCTTAGGGGTAGGTGGGCAGAGAGGGGCAGGAGACAGTGCTCTAAACAGAAGAAGGAATTCTGAGAAAAGGCATTTGAAATAAACCACTAGTTGACATGGAAAAAATTGTGAAGAGATGGACATAGCAAAGGTCTTCTCATTAATCACAGACAGATTGGCTTTGGATATATCCTTGTCAGTGATACTTTGTGAACATTGCCAGCTCTTTGCACCCTTTCACTCTTGTCAAAATCCTTGGCTATTAATAACCCAGTAATGCTTCATTGGTTTCATCCACACAGGTTATATTCACAGAACTCATAAAGCCTGAGCATATGACTAAGCAGGACTCTCCACTTGTTGCAGTGACAACGGTCTGAGAGTTTACTATGATTAAAAAAGTAGTTGACTTAGTTCTGCACTAAACTTAGAATATTATTGTTTGGGGATAAGGGTGTTGCAAGATAGTCTGTAAGCTTTTCATAAGGTTCTAATTTTCTTTATATACAAGGTTAGAACTTGCCTAGCCTACTTTTTACCCTGTCAATGAAACATACATATATCAATATTTAAGTGAGGAAACATCAAATTTGCAACATGGAAAAAGAGTGAAGGTAGATACCTAGCTCTATTTTGTGTCAATATACCTACTTCCTTGTTTGTATACATTCTTTACCAATGGATTTCCACCTGCAACTTCTCTCTTTATATATCTGTGTGATTTTCTCTATCACTATCCTTATTGTGTGCACTTTCTCTTTTATCTTTTAATGCCTCTGTTAAGTATGGTGGTAAACATTGCAAAGGGAATTGAGAAACTCTTCTGCTCTGTGTACTGTTAGTTTTTCTTTGTTCTCTGACATAGCTTGTAGTGTCCTTGTTTCTTTATCTATTAAACAGTCATTTCATAACAATCTCTGACACCGTTTTTTGTCTCCACCTTTATTCTTGTTGACACATAAGTACTATGCAGCTTAAATATCTCCTCTATTGAAACCGGATTTAGGAAATCTCATTGATATCCTGGTGGCAAGGTGAAACCCCTGACTGCTTCAGTTCTTGGGAGTAGAGGTCACAAGACACTGAAAATTTGTTTAGAAAGACTGGAAGATACCTCAAATGACAAATGTCAGCCCCATTTCAGGGATGAGTCCTAGTATCTCTGACTATTATAGTGAGGGGAGGGGTTAAATGAGAAGGCAATTGCAAAATCATACAAAGGGAGGAATAATTGAATCTGGTGAAAGAATATATCTTGGCAAACAGAGGGACAGTATGTTCTAATTCTCATGATCAAGGCATCCCTAAGACACCTGATTTTAAGGTTCAGCAAACCAGGACACCAAAGGATTATACTCTTGAAAAGGGTTTCATTGCATAAACAGAAGGGCTCTCTGAGTATCTTCATCTCATTACATATTTACTTCTGGAGGCCTCTCTCTCTAGATAACATGACTGTGAATCTTGTTTCTTCATTTCCAAGCTTGAGATGTACAAATGAGATTACCACCCAATTTTCTCAGTTCTAAAGTAATGATAATAATACATACACAAAGGGCTAGTTTAGAAGTTAAGATAATCACAGGATATCAAATTCTTGGACAATAGAGAGTTATATAGCAAGTGCTCAATGAGTTATCTTTAGATTGTTTGTTATCTTTAGATTATGTTTGCTATTCAAGTAGCCTCCATATTTTTAAATCAATGCATGATCCTTTGGTGCCCTGGTTTCCTGTGCCTCTATGTCTCTTTTTTCACAAGATGTATTACTCCACCCCCAGTTTAAACAATGTACACTTCTATATTATTATTAAATCTATTACTTCATCTTTTGTTTCTTATCTATATTTTTATAATTTTTATAAATATATAATTTATTGTATACCTTCATGTCCTTTTCAAGTCACCACAATGTTAACACTTATTCCTAGATTTTCATCATTTAATTTCTAGTCATGTATATTTCAACCTACATGACTATTTCTAAATAATCACCTCTATCTAAAGATAGAGTTGAAAGCTCTAACTCCCAGTCTCATGTCATCTGTAACTCTTATCTTCCAGGCCTCTTCCTTAACCTGCTTCTTACTTTTCTTTGTAAAAAGGAAGAAGCAGGAAGTCACAAGAGTTGAAGTGTTCTTGTTCTTTGGATATTGTCCAATATCAGCTCATTTTGTTTTCAGTAGTTTGTGATGTGTGAACCAACCCCAATTCCATGCCATTTTTCCATTCATCTATCTAGCCATCCACCCACCCATCAACAGACTCATTAAATCAGGAATCTAATAAAAAATATCAGGAATCTAGAGGCACAACAGTGAATAAGTTAAGATCCTTCTTTCAAGAAGAGCACATTCTATCAAAAGATGAGTGAGAAAGACACAGTCACAAGTTTTCAATAACTTACATTCTTGTGGGACCAAATGGTTTTGTTTTCTTTTTAATTTTTATTGATAGTTTTTGCATAGAAGAACTGGTATGTATGCCAGAGGTGTGGGGCATGAAAGGATATACTAGAAACAGAGTAGTGAGCAGAACGGGAGGATTTACCGAAATACACTGCAGCGGGCTAGATAGGAGAGGTTTGCTGCGCCATGTGGGTTAGCTCCCTGGCTGGGGATTGATCTCAGGCTGTAACAGTGATAGCCCTGAGACTTAACCCCTAAGCCACCAGGGTGGTGCTGGTTTGTGTTTTCAATTTTCTTTCTTCATAGCTTTCCTGACTACTTTCTAGGTCAACATCAAGCCCAGGGCTATCCAAGTTCAGAGCATGTGATCAAAGAAATAACTTGCTGTTGCAGTGGAAAGACTTCTAGGCTAGAACTAGAGTTACCTGGGATCTTTTCCCCCAAGTCATTAGCTTGAAATTTCAGACAGATTTATTATTCTGGGCTGAAGAGTCCTCATTTGCAGAATGACAGCATGGAACAGGATAATTCCTTGGGGTTCTGATGGCTCTGACCTTTGGAAAGTCTGTATTACTCAAGTGTTGAATGATACTTAGAGTCCCCTTTGGAGTGAGTGATGGGATTTAGAACTTGGACTCTGAAGTCAGTTGATCTGGGCAGACACTTGCCCTGGGGTCTTGATGACGGCAGGGGGCATGTTGTGGACGTGACTGGCATGTGTACTATAGTATTTTACTCACAATATGACTTTTATCTTCAGGAGAACTTGGAGAAGTAAGTGTATTCATTCTTACCTTCATATGAGGAAAGTAAAGCCCGGAGTGCTGAATGGCAAATTAAGTGCTAAAAGCTTTAGACCACTTATTTCACACAACAACGCTGTGCCTTTTCTAATGTTTCTTCTTTATCCTCTTCTTTCAGGTTGGTTACCTGGGATATCAGGCTCTTTTCTGACTAAACATTCTCTTCATTGTGTGTAGAGTTACTGCTATCTTTGAGATGATTTTAATTACTCCAAGTTAGGGAACTCTTCATTTCATATCTGATAAGAATCTGAGAGAAGGAAGAAGGTAGGGGCCCGAAATCATCTCTCAGGAAAGAAGATATCTTTGCCACCCCTCACCATCCTCATCTCCAAGTCATCTAGGA
The DNA here is from genome assembly GCA_004024925.1 of Scalopus aquaticus. Lineage (NCBI taxonomy): Eukaryota > Metazoa > Chordata > Mammalia > Eulipotyphla > Talpidae > Scalopus > Scalopus aquaticus. The sequence continues at coordinate 12,871 of PVIJ01017334.1, forward strand.
ATAGAGAAGAAATTAATAGGGTGAAGAAGGAGGAAGAAAACAAAACTCTATCCCTTCATAATCCGGAAGCTGTGACACTGAAACAAGACACCTCCACACTCTGTAGGTGACTACAAGGACAGGCATACAGGGAGGAGACTTGCTCTTGGAATGTCAACCTGGGTAATGAACCCAGAAGATGCCAACCAGCTGTTTCATGGTCTAAGCCAGACCCAGAGGACTTTATAAAAAGACAGCCCTCTGTCCAGATTCCTCAGCCTGAATGCCTGCCTGCCTGTGAGGAGGGTGAGTCTAGGGGTTTGGTCCTGAAATTGGGGTGGGGATAATGTTCAGGGGGCTGCTCAAATTCACAAGGGTGAGGCACAGCAGGGGGAAAAGCTGGGAGTAGGGGAAGAATATCCCCTCAACCTGAGGATAAAAGTCTGGGGGAATTCTAGGGGGCATAAGAAGAGTTTGTGTGAAAGGCTAGGGCATTGGCGTCCAGGGTATTTGCCTTTGAGTCCTTGGTCCCATCCTCAGGTGCCATTTGCTGTCATCAGAACTTCTCTCCCTGGGGGAAACAATACATTTGTAATTTACACCTTGTGAGCAGAGTTGTGTGTGGGAGGGTTACCTTCCCCCAGGGCATATGTATTTAGAGATTCTCTACACATGGACAGTGGAAAACTTTGCCCCTCATTAAAAACATTTTCAGGAACTTATGAGAAGTGTTTTGTTGGATGAGCTGGTTGTCAAATCAGCCCCCTGCAGTGCTGGTAGTTGGGCTGTTTCTAAATGAAAGAGCAGTTCGGGAGAAGGCAGAGGATGGGGCTACTCTCTGTTTCTCCCCAGCTAAGTGGGCTGTTGAGAGCATGCCTGCAACCCCATGTCATGTGTGTAATACTCCTGCAGTGTAGAGCTTTGTGTGTGTGGTTCAGCCAGTCTTGCCATTGGGAATCTTGAACTTTCTGGGTTACTCCCATCTTAAGTAACCCCCGCCTGCCTCTCAGAGGGGCCTGGAGAAAACATTTCCCAAGTTAGACTGTCCCACTTCCGGTAATTAAAGACGCCACCTGCCTAGGCAAGTTGCCATGTTGCTTCTGAGTCTTCCAGGGAGGGTGTGTTTTGTATGTGCATGTTTTTTGGATATGTCCCCCAGGACTTATTTAAATAAAATCACCTAAGAAAGATTGACTATAGAGAAACAAACATTTTATGTTGGGTTTGAGCTGCCCGGTAACGAGGGACTCTGTACTTTCCAGTAGAGGCTTGGAGCACAGATGATACCTGAGTGCTTCTTTCCAGGTGTGCACTTTGACATGCTTGCACACACATGTGTGCCGCCAGTGTTTGAGGATATCCTGTGGGTGTGCAGTCCCCACTGTGGGCTACAGCATTGCCTCTATGTCTTGTGGCTCCCTCCCTCCCAGCGCTAGGGACCTGAGAAGTGAAGGAAATCCACTTGCTGCCACAGCCTCCTTATTCTTGGCACTGGTATACCTTCTCTCCAGGGGGAGACCCTGGACACCCCAACCCTAACTGTACCTTTGAGCACCCTCAGACCAATGCCTGGATCAGGTCTTTTGCAGATCCAAGATGGGCAGAGGTGATTAATCTTGAGTCCCGCTAACAGGACGGATTCTTGGGCAAAGGTCAGGCAGGGGAAGAAAGCCCAGGGAAGAAGCAGGGTGTCCTCTCCTTGGTACTGACTTCTCCTCACCATTAAGGCTCATCCTCTTGACCTGGTCTTTCTATTTCAGGTCCCAGTCACCCGCCTGCTTCAGAAACATGTGTGACCAACAGCAGATTCCGTGTTGCCTGCCGCTCCCCATGTGCTGTGTGAAGGGCTCCTACTACTACCCCTCTCCATCCCCCTGTGGCAATGGCCAGGTGGTGGTCCAAGCCCCCTGTGAGATGCAAATTGTGGAGTGCCCTGCACCAGGTCCAGTTCAAGTTTCCCAGGCTCCATGCTCTTCTGAGACCATCCAGGTGAAGGGCCAGGCTTCCAGCCAGTCTAAGACAGCACAGATGAAGGGCCAGGCTAAAGCCACCCTGGTAAAGGGCCAAGCTACCAGCCAGCCTCAAGCTTCCTATGTGCAATGCCAGGCTCCAGGTCAGTCTGCTGTTGTCCCAGGTGCTATTCAGACCTGCTACGTAGGAGGTGCTCCAGTTTGTTACACAGAAACGTGCTTTGTGGAATGTCCAGTGCAGACCTATGTACCAGCTCCGCAGTCTGTCCAGACTTATCTAGCGCGTCCCCCCGTGTGCCAAACTCAAGGAGGATTCTCCACCCCCAGCCAGTATCAGGGTTCCTATGGCAGCTGCGCCTCCCAGTTCCAGTCCCGGACTTCCTACAGCAACTGCATCCCCCAATTCCAGCCCGCGGTACCCTACAGAGGCTGCACCCCCCGATTTCAGCCATCGGCACCCTACAGCAGCTGTGGCTCCCAGTTCCAGTCTCGGGGTTCCTACGGCAACTGTGCCCCTCAGTTTCAGTCCCGGGGTTCCTACAGCAGCTGTGCCCCTCAGCGTCAGTGCCGGCCTTCATTTGACACCTATACCCCCCAGTACCAGTGCCAGGGCTCTAATGGGGGCTTCACCGCACAGCGTCGCTCCCGCAGCGCCAGCAGATGCCTACCTCCCCGCCAGCTGCAGCCTTCTTACCGCAGCTGTTCCCCACCGCGACGCTCTGACCCCTACTACAACAGCTGCCTGCCCTCGAGGTGCCCTTCGGGTTCCTACGACTACTGCACCCCGCCCCGCCGCTCTGAGCCCATCTATGGTAGCGGCTGTCCTAGGGGTCCCACTTCAGGCAGCTCCCAGAGATGTGGACCCAAGTACAGAGTTGAGATTTCCTCCCCCTGCTGTCCCAAGCAGGTTCCTCCTCTCAAGTGTCGTACTCAGATTCCCCCCATCGGTCGCTGCTCTGAGAGTTGCGCCCCACGACCCTCCTGGGGGGGTTCTTGCCCGGAGCTGAAGCCACGCGTAGAGCCACGTCCGCTTCCGAGCTTCTGTCCACCCCGGCGTCTGGACTGCTACCCCGAGCCATCACCGCGGCGGTGTCCACTTCCAGCTCCACGGACTTATTCACGCCCAGAACGATGCGCGAGTCCAGAGCCCTACCCGTGTCCCCTACCACGGCGACTTTCGGAACCCTGTCTGTGTCCAGAGCCGCGTCGGGCCCCACTTCAGGCCCCACGCCCAGCCCCACGCCAAGGCCCACGTCCTTGTCCAGCGCAGTGCGAGTCTTCAGAGCCACGTCCCCATGGGCGCCCAGAATCTTGTCCACTTCCAGAGCCAATTCCCCTTCCAGCACCCTGCCCAAGCCCAGAGCCCTGTGTGGAACCTCGGCGCTGCTCCAGCCCATGCTCCAGCCCAAATCCAGGCCCATGTTCAGGAGACCTAGGCTGCCGCGAGTCCAGTCCATGCCACCTGGACACCGAGGTCCCCAGCTGTGGCCCGGCCGGTTATCACCACTGGCAAGAGAGTGGTTCTGGCTGCGGCCCTTGTGATGTCTTTCCAGAGCCACGGGGTCTGGGTGGCTGTGGAGACCAAGGAGGCTCCTGTGTTGGAGTCAAAGGGGGGGACCATGCTGGTATCAAAGGTGCTTATTTTTAAAGGCAGCGGCTTAGACATCCCTGCCTCTGCCCTGAAAAGGTGGCTCCTCTTTTCTCAGCAATTTTCAACTTGTTCTTGTTTGCATGCCTCCAGAGACATTCAGAGGCTCCCTGTTGCAGAGGTGATGCTGCTATGCACACTCCTTTGCATGCCTCTCAGGAGCCACACCTGGGTCTCAGCTCAGATACCTTCCCAGTCAAAACCTGACGCTTCCCCTGCTCACTTCCAGCCAGACCAGTCTGGCAACCAGGGCACATCCTGGGTGTTCCCTGGAACACATCTTGGTGTCCCTCCCTCCAAGCCTCTGCTTGCTCTTCCCCAGCCCTCCTGCTGGGGCCACTTCTCTGTGACTCCCTGTATCTGAAGCCTGACCCCCGAGACCTCTTCCTGGGAGCCCCAGGAGCCTGTGCAGACTGCTTCGAAGCCATTGAATCTTTCACTCCATCCATCTGGGGATTGCCTTGCGATATCGCTTGAATTGCTGTTTCATTACTCAGGTGTGTCTGTCCTGCTCACCCAACTAGGTTGTAAACTCCCATTGTCCAGTGGAGTCCAGTGCTTCTCCCAGGGGGGCCGCGGCTCGCAGTGCCTGCGTGCTGGTGGCTGGATCCGCCCTCTGTGCGATGGGCAACCCCAGCGCCGAGAGCACGAGGCCTTTTAATAATAAAGATAATTATACCATCATGCCCAAGTCCACATAATGCCTGTTTTTTCCTTTTTCTTGACTCTCTGGAAAGAGCTTTTTTATTTTTCAATCTATTGTTTTTCATCCTGGATTTATTGTATTCGTGGTTGGAGCTGTCCTTCGACTAAAGCAGGTGGGCTTCCTTCTGGGTTTTTGTGTCCGCTCAGTGTCCCTGGCCCCTGCTGAAAAGGCTTGAGTCATCCTCAATCTAGGGGAAAAGCCTCATGTTTGGTCACCAACTCTGGAGCCACATTTACAGCTTTGTAACTTCCATGGAGTCAGGACTGGAAAGAAGGGAGTCCACAAAGAAATAGAGGCTCCCTTGGATACTCTGCATAGGATACACCCTTCTTCCATTCACTTTGTTTTACTTAATAGCAATATTGTATTCCTTCATTCCTCAATTGTTCCCAAGTCCCATAGACATGGGTGATTTTGGCTGCATGGAGGTGGGGTTCAGGGTGCAGAACAGAGCAGTGACTTCCTCCCATGTCCTGCAGATGAGATGGGGGTTGTGGGGACACATGGCTGAGGAATGAGACTGTGCCAGTGGGAGGGAGCCCAGAGTCCACAAGGGGTTGTATAGGATGAAAGGGGCACCTTAGGAGAGCAGGTGGCTCTGGCATGGTCAATAATGCCCTCCTCCTGCCAGGCCAGGACCCACAAAAACACTGCAACTCCATGGGTAAGGGCCACAGACAGGGCCTGGCTGTGAGGATGACTTTCCCTCACCCAGGACCCAGCCCTGTGAGACCCAAGGGATCACCTAGTTGTTGTATAAAGGAAAACTGAGGCTCTTTATGTGAAATCCACTTTCTTTATGGAAAAATATTCATGCTGACCTGCTGGGAAGGTGCTGGTAAAGGGAACACACATAAGCCCCAGTTGCTCTCAGGGAGCTTACAGTAGTAGTACACTGGTTCTCACTGGGGTGCCCGGGCATGTGTGCCAGCATCACCTAGGATCTTGTGAGAAATGCAGATGCATCAACCAGACTGACTGAAGCAAACTCTGGGAGTGAGACCCCCAAATGCTGTGTGCTAACCGGGTCTTCAGTGGCCTCGATGCCCTGTGACGTTTGGTCATTACTGATTTGGTGAAATGCCTTACGCAGGTAGAGTGCAAATATGCTTGTGTGCCCATGTATGTGTGGGTGCACATGCATGTGTGTGTGTCCCCGAATTTCTTCAGCAGCCCATCCACAAGCATATTTATCCTACTGTTTTGCACAGGTGGGAACCTAAGCTCGCAGTATTGACGTGACTTGCTGGAACCATCTGTCAGACTTGGTTTGGAACCTACACACTTTTCTGCTATACTTGGCCCCTTTCATCTTGGCCACAGTCCCTGCCTCTTCCAAAGATCTTACCTGTATCAACCCCATCATTTTTCCAACACAGTTTAAGAGTCATCTCATTTATTAAACAAGTTTATTTTTACCAGTTCTACATTTTCCTCCTCTCTTAAACCCAGACAGTTCTTGGATGGTATTCACCCTTTGGCACATGTCCTCAGGGGTCCCCACCCTTTGGCACAGGACCTGAATGGCTCAGGTGTGGATGGAGTGTCATTCCTGGGTTCCCTTTGCCCAGGTCCCTGATTGAGGGTGGGAAGAACAGAGACTTAGAATAACAGGTAGGGATGCTCGTTCAATCTCTCCCCTGTTCTCTCAAATGCACTGCTGAACAAGGACCCCTGAGTCAGGAGGGTGGGTGGGGAGAAGTTCATTCCTTCAACATGCAGAAGAAACAGAGCCGGCTGTGAAAGAAGGGCATTTGCTCCTAAGAAGCTGGGCCCACCCCCAGGTGCAGGGCACACGTTACCACAAGGCTATTTACAATGATCCAAGACCTGTACTCTTCCCAAGAGCGGATCCAGTGCAGGAAAACCAGGGCTGGATGTGGAAAGGGTTTGGATGGTGGCATATTAGAGGGGTCTTTGGTGAATCAGGCTGGGGCTGAACAAGGGAATCCCCAATGGCAGGTGCTCACTCATAGACCAGAGCCCACGTGACCTCTCCGTAGCCAGAGGCGCTCAGCTCTGCACAGCCTCTCTCTGGGGCCTGAGCTTGAATTGGCCTCAAGGGTCCTTCACTTCCTCTGACAGGACGCCCAGGCTGCAGCCTCTAAGCAGGAGCCCTGTGGAAGTTTTCGGCCCACCTGGAGCAGCCAGAGGAAAGGAAGGATGTGTATGTGCATGTTCTCTGTGTGGGCTGCTTTAAGTGGAGGTCCCAGATTCTCCTTCTGGAAATTCAAATTAATTAGGTCTGAGATGGATTCCAGGATCAGTCATTTCCCCCTGGTCCAGTTTCTGTACCAGAGGAATTGTGGGTAACTCCCTTGCTCAGCCCCAGCCTGTAGGTCTGTTGCTTCTGTCTATGTGCTAGAAAGTTTGGGACCTTTAAAAAGCATTTGGAAATGGGGACTGTGACCTGACGAGTTTCATTTAAAATCTTAGAGCTCTTTGACATTGGTTTTGGACGACCCTTCCTAGTAATCCTTCCAGTCCCCGCCCTCACTTGCGGCTAACCTGCCTCCCAGCTCTCTGTCTTTTCTTTCCATGTCAACCACTTGAACAAAACTTAAAAGTGTCCCTTGGACTAAGGCTAAGGACCCAAATTCCAGAGCAAAAAGTATCAGTTATAAAGTCCCACAAAGGTGCTCGAAGGCCCCCAGAGCCTCCCCTTGGGGCATGTGACTCCAAGGCAGCACACAGGCCATAGAGTGTTGTTTCCACCCAGTTTGGGGAAAATGCTGCCCAGAAATCCAACGCACTGGCTGAATCATGGCGGTGTGAGGCTGAGGTCCCCAGACTCTGGGGTCTGATCATCCAGGCTGCCTCAGAATGGGGCCCGACACACAGAGATGAGGGCTAAGTTAGTCCAAGTGAATATAAGAGAGAGGGCCTCTAAAGGGCTAGAGTCCTGCTTTGAAATTCTGCAGTTCTTCATTCATTCCTTCTTTATAAACCTCTGGCCCCTGGGGTCAGTGTCTTCACTATAGGATGAGGGAACTGTGCCAGAAGTTCTCAAGTCTTCCAGACTTGATAAGTTATCCACAACTCCTCTAGTCCAGACATTGGGCCAGGGAGAAGTGACTGACACAAAATCACAGAATCCTGGAATCCAGAAAGAGAATCTAGAACCTCCACTTAAAAATTATTCTGATCAGCTAGAGATAGAAGCCATTGCTACAATGAATACTCAGATGCATGTGTTAATATGTAGAAAGAGAGAGTTGAAATCTGTCAATCTGGTCACATCATAAGTAGAATATAGACAAGGAGACCATAGGCTGGGTTTTGTGGCGGGTTTATGTAGTTGCTCCATGAGTAGAATCAAACTTTCTGTTTCTCAAGCTAGAAGCACCTAAAGACCACGGAGTCTCTCCCTTTTTCTCTGTTAACCCCCCAACTCCACTGCCACCAAAAAATACCCAGAGTGGGCCTGCATGTGGCTGAAAAAGAGAAGGGTCTGGCATGTGTTACAGTTACTTTCTCTGGGAGACGGTAGGCCCTGTTTGAGTATAGCTCTTCTTTACTGACACATTCCCCAAACATTAAGAGGCAGACACTCCACATCCCATAGTTTGTCTGACACAATAGAATAGTCTCAGATGAACAAACAGAGCTGTCATGCATTAGCTGTTCATAATGGAATAGATATGTATAGATAGTCATAATCCAAAGACAGGCAGTGTGTATATGCATACTTCACTGATGTATTGGAAAATAGCTGATGGTGAACAAGACTTGGCTGTAACATACTCCTGATTTCTGGCATGGTTGGACACCCCAGAAGATCTACATACCTATGACCTGAGGCTAGTTAGGGAGAGAAGGTGATGCAAGATGATTCGCGTGCTGCCCTCTCATAAGGGCCATCCAACTCATCCCTCCAAAGATGGAGCTTCTTGACCCAGAAGAGTTAGCTAGAAGTATCTAGAATCCTAGGAATATCCCAGGCTGTGCACTGGGACACTGTGGCAAGTATTCCCATCATGTTTCTCACATCTTGACATAGGAGCCCTGAGCTGGTAAACACCTTTCCTCTAGCATCCTCTCTGTGAAGGGGTAAGCCACAGTTGACTTGCATCAACACATTCATTCATTTGACAGATATTTACTAAGATTCGGCTATCTGTCAGGAACTGTGCTTGGTCTGAGAGATACAATGTTGAACAAGGCAGATGCTCTCTTGCTCACATAGAGGTTGAGAGATAATAGTGCCTGTGAGAGATTCAACATGGGAGATGCATACAGGGTACCATGGGAACTCACAGTAGGGACACTTGAGTGGGTCAGTTGCCTGGAGGAGGCAACAAAATCAGAGGTATGAGCGATAGCTGGAAGTTAGGTAATACATGGAAGAAAGAAGAGAATGGTCTAGGTAGGGATAATAGCAGGTATACTGTCAGCTTAATGACATGACAGACAGCCCAGGGAGGAGTATTTCCTCACTGTTGGATCATCAATTCTATTTCCTAGGCTTATATGATCCCAGGACTCCCTTCTTATCCTGTTCTGATGAACTTCTAATCAACATCTTAGAAGAGACTTGAGAAGGTCCTAAGCTAAATTTCAAGTGATTCAAGTTATGAGAATTAGAGTGGGAGCCTGATTCAACAGGATTTAAAATAATGGGCTTAATATGACAAGATAAAATGTAAGTAAGATGAATGTGAAGTTCTGAATTTAGCTCAGAGATCAACTGCACATATATAGGGTGAGCGGGTATATGGAGGGCCACACATTTGGAGGAATATTGTTTCATTCAGATCTTAGTACATAGTGCTCCTCTGACGGGCCCTGGCAGCTCAAGTCAAATGGAGTGAAGCTTGGGCAGTTGATGACCTACTGTGTGCTAGCTACCCCCTGAGGCAGAAATCCTGCATCTTTCCTCAGACTCATAATTTGAAAAGGTGCTATCAGCGTTGCATTTTACAGATAATGACACCCACACAGTGAAGTAAACTAACTTTCCCAGTCACACACGAAAACCTCTTAATGTTAGACTCCAAATCCGGGCTTATCTCACTTCAGAGTTTGTTCCTTCTCCCTGGAAAACTTTCAGAAAAAGTAAAATTCGAGAGCCTAAACCCAGTAGAACATTCTATATAGAAATAAATAAAAGATTATAATAGTCAGAACTGTTTGCAACTGGAATGCACCGTTTATCCATGCATTGAACAACTAACTACTCAAATATTGAGTTTTAGAGTACACTAGGCACTATTCAGTAAGCTTGGGGTATACCATTAAACAAAAGAGACAAGGGTCCCTGTTTCCTAGGAGCTGATATTCTAGCAGAGGAAAACAGATAATAAACAATGGACATATTTTAAAAATATGTATATGAGAATAAACAAGCTACTCTGGAAATAAGAACAAATAAGGCATTGGGGATGACTAGGGCAGGAATGTCAGACAACATACGAAGGGGAGGGGATTGAACTTGGTGTGTGAGAAAAAGTGGTCCAAGGGTGTATAGAGCCATGAACCAACAGGCAGAAGAAGAAAGAAGAGAAAGAGGGCATTGGAAGGGATCAGGAGAAGTGAGTTTGAGTCCAACGCCACAACTCACTCTGGGAAGTCTTTGGTTAGGTGAATTCTCTGACACTCTCAGCTCCTTCAGCTATGAAATGTGGCTAAAATAAAACACACACTTGCACATGCTTGTTTAGATCACACTGAGGATTAAAAAAGCTAAGTTATTTAAGAATGTTTTTATATAATAAAACACTGCAGATATATTTGCTTTTGGCCATGAGTTGTTTCCCCTAAGAGTAAAGGAGAAGCAGAGGGAAGAGATGAAGACTGGCCCTGGGAGCCGGCCATAGGATGAAGTGTGGGCCACAGAGGCGGCTCAGGCCAGACCAAGCTGAGGCCAGATGGGTGCAAGAAAAGCACAAACAGGAATGGATGTGGTCATGTGGGGGCAAGTCAGGGGCAGCTTGGAGGGGGTGGAAGTGAAGGAGTGAAGGGGTGCCAAGTAGGAGAGAGGGGGGTGACTGGCAATGGAAAATGGCTCAGACGAAACACTGTCTCTAAGAGGAGTAAAAGAGTTTGGGGGCAAGAAGCTCAGACACCAGGGTGAGTGTTGGCTCAAAGGATAACAACGTGAGTAGTTACCAGTGTGCTGCTGCCATCAGCCATGTTGCCACTGGCATGATGCCTCGGGCCCGCCAGAGTGAGTGCAGGTGGCAGGGAGAAGAGGCTCTTCATCAGCCAGAAATACCTTTTGGCCTCTAATTGGGATTGGGCCCTTAGTCACTGAGAGGCCTTCTGACTTGACCCAACCTGGAGGATAAAATGGCTGGTTGAGCAATCATTTAATCAGTTATTTCCACAGCATATCATCAGCATTCTTCAGAGGTTTGCTTGGCTCAGTCAGAAATCCGGGAGCTATTTCCAGTGAGTATGGTCTTAGTCCTCCTGTAGTAAAGCAGGGCCTCTCATACCCAGTGTCACCACATTTTGGGTTTGGCTGGATAGGTCTTTATGGTGGTGGAGGTGCTTTCTCGTGCGTTGTAAGGTACTTAGCAGCATCCCTCACCTCTGCCCTCTAGGTGACAGTGTCAAACACAACCACCACCCCCAGCTGTGATGGCTGATCAGGTCAACAGATTATTTAAGGTTCCCCCTGGGGGTGGGCAAAACCCCCCTTGTCTCTCATCAACAGCCATCAAATTAAATAAAAGAAGCTGGGGCTTTGCCCTCAGAGATGCCTGATTCAACAGAGAACCCCATCCTCCTCTTGCTTCTGTCCCCAACAACCCCTATTCATTAATAACAAGAAGGGTCTATGATGGAAGGTGGGACACGGGGAACCACAGCAAGAAATTTCAGCTTTAAGCTGTAGAAGCTTCTTTTTCCCCCCTGCAGGAACAAAGAGCTGATCATGGAAGGGTGGTTTATCTGGGCTTATTGTGAGTAGGTTATCTGTGACTGTCATTGTTATAATTGTTATAATGTGGCAAACTTGCCCCTGAACTCAGGGTACTTTCTGACTCCCCTGCTCTTGGTCTGCTAAAGAATGACAGTGGTGATCTGAAAGATTATATGCAAAGATTTCCATCGCCTTAAGAATCATCACAGAATATTTTAACACAAAATGAGGAAATTTGTATGAATGGCTGGTCAATGGGGTTTATAGGTAAAAGAAGAAAAAGAGAAAAAGAAAGGACTTTTAATAAGCAAGCCCACAGTTTTTTTCTCTCCTGGGTCCCCTCACTGAGTATTATGGAATAATGGAAAACAAATAAAGAAAACATGCGATATAGGAATGCATTATGAGTTAGTTGATGGTGTGAGTATGAGATAGGCAAATCTTAAAATGTCAGCTAAAAATGGGGCACATCTGGGGCTTCCTCAGCTCTGAGAGTTTGGAGTGGTACAGTTAGGCTCTCTTAGCAAAGTAGTGATTATTAGAGATAAGTTGATTCCTGAAAAATGTCAGATTACTGTATTTCCCTAAAGACTCAAGGAAAGAAATATTATTGACCAGAGTCCTTTTGGCTGTGGCCTCTTGGTGCCAAATGCGATACAGAAATTTAAAAGGAGGTAGGAGTGAATAGAATGTATCAGTTACACTGCAGGTAAACTTCAGGTGCCCAGCCCCAAAACCACAGAATTCAGACCAAGCAGTCCATCAAATATGGGTTGCCCTTGGATGAGGTCCAGACTACCTGGACCCCAGGGCTTCTGCCTCCTACTCCTGGGGGCAGCCAGTAATATTCCTGCAACAGACATATGTGAGTGTGAATATCACCACAAGGTGGCGTGACCTCAGTCCAGGCGAGGTTTCTGCCACCCAGCTGGTGTTGTCCATTGTCAGACAAGAAACCCAGTTTTCAGAGGTCTCTGGATTTGGGAATTGTGAATAAGGTGTGGAGCTGCAGCAACATTTGGGAGACTGTTGGCAAGGGTTTTCTCTTATCTCATTCTCTGCTCTGTTGTACCCACCTTAGAGTCTACCCCACAGTTCACTTCCGCATCGTATCCAGGGCCAGTGGGATCGCCCTTACCCGGCTAGAGCAACATACGTACAAGTAACAATAATAATTTAAACTGAGGGACTTCCTGGTGATGCAAGGGCATAAGTTTCAGCCTATGAAGCCATCAGAAGCTACTGCAGCACAAGTTCGACCCTGGCCGGGGAGCTTCCCACAGGGCACGACAGACCTCTCCTGTCTCAACAGCTGCTTCCCTCGGCAGTGTATCTCAGTAGATCCATCTGTTCACCTCTCTGTCTCTGGTGAATCCTTTTACCCGCCCCCCCAACACACACACGTCTGGCCTACACCCCAGCTCTTGTATGCATAAATAAATATTAAAGAAAGAAATTAATTAAACTAAACCCTTCAGTGGATGTGTGGTGCACATTCAATAAAACCCACGAGGCTGGTCCTAGCAATGGTCTTCATTTCAGCCTTGACTTGTGCCTCCCCCCCCACCCACTCCTTACACATATCCTATATTCCACAAAGTTCACCACTCCCTGCTCACAAAAGGCCCTGCACCCCATGCCCCTGCATATTCCCACGGAGCTGCTTCTCCCCTGAATGTCCTCCCCTCCCTCCACTGTCTCCATGGGTCAGTGTCTCATCCCCTTTTGAAGTCCACAACCCATCAGTCTGCTTTGAATGATCTTTCCCAAACGACTTTCTTCAGAATTCCTCCCATTTATTTTCCAGGACTAATTTGTATCCTCCCCCTAAACATGTATCACTTATTGGCTTTCTTTGCCTCCTGCTGGGGGTTTATTGCTTTTTTGGTCCTATGGGTTGATGTTTTCCATCAAATTTGGAGATTTTTTAAAATCATTATTTAGAAATACATTTCATTCCATTTCTGTTAGTCTCTTCTGGGTTTTTAAATACATGTATTTTTTTTAAAGATTTATTTATTTATGCATACAAGCTGGGGTACAGATCAGCGGTGTGGGGCGGTGAGAGGGTTCACCAGAGACAGAGTGGGGAGCAAAACACGCAGATCGACGGAAACACACAGCTGAGGGGAACAGCGGGCGAGGCAGGAAAGGTCTGCCACGCCGCTGTGTGGGAAACTCCCCAGCCAGGTGTCGAACTTGCATTGCTGCTGCCGCTGTGCCACAGGGGAAGCCCTAAATACATGTATTTTAGACTGATACCATTCAACAGATTTTCAGTCTCTTTAGTTTTAAATTTTTTTTATTAATTGTTACTGAAGTACCATTGTTTTACATCCTTGCTAGTATTGGTCAGTATAGGATTTCTTCCCTTAGGTGCAGTCACCTAGAACCACCAAATTACCTATAAACTCCACCATCGTGCATTGCGCTCTCCCCATCCCCCTCTCCTCCATTCACCTTCTCCTTCCCCATCTTGATGCCTCAGATCTGTGATCAACTTTCAAGGGTTGATTTTAAAGTTGTCTGATTCTTTAGTTGTTTTCTCTATATTCCACATATAAATGACACCATCCAATAGTTATCCTTCGCCATCTGGCTTATTTCTCTTAGCATCGTCCCTTCCAGCGCCACAAATGTTGCACCAAATGATGTGAGTTTATATTTTTGATTGCTGCATCTCTTCTATGTTTTAAATATTTTCCCCTTCTCTTCAGGTCAGTGTAGGTAATTTATTCAAGTTTAAGTTCACCAATTCATTTTCCTATAGTTTACATCTGCTGAAACCAGCTAATGATCTTACTGACAGCATATTTAATTTTGAACATATTCTCTTAGAAATTGTGATTTTTACTTTTAGAATCTCCATTTGATTATTTTTGAGCAAGGAAAACAGGAAATTTATATCACAACAATGCAAAAAATTTAAATTGTGTATTAAATACACTGTCCCTATTTACACCAGCGACACCACTTTAGCTCACAGTTGAAGGCCCCCATTAGGCTGGTCTCTTCACTCTTCCCATTTTCATTTTACTTCATCCCTTCAGATTCCACCTGGAAATTCCTTTAAGGCTACAACTTAGACAGTGTGCTCATCTTCAGTCCCCTTTTCCTATATTCACCTTAGACCTACCCTCATAAAACCAAACTCATTGAGATATGTAGGCGAAAAAGACAGCATTTAGTTTAAAAAGCATTTAGTTTTAATAAGATATCCCTATTTTAAGAAGCATCTGTGATTTTAAAAGATCCCCAATGTCCATCAAAAATACATGTCTGCATCTATTTCTCTTTATGTCTATCATCTATCTACCTACCTATGTTCTATGTATCTGTCTATCTATCTATCTATCTATCTATCTATCTATCTATCTATCTATCTATCACTCCATCCATTTCCTAAATGTCACCATATGACACATACTACCTTGGCCACTTCCTCTTTGCCATTTCAATTAATGTGTAGAACTTTCAGAGAAGACATTTTTATAATTATCTACATTAAAAGATAAGAATGCTGAGGTTCAAAGAAGTCAAATAGTTTGCTGAGATCTTCAAGGCTTCTTTTCTCAACCACTGTGCTCTACACACACACATAACACACACACACACACACACACACACACACACACACACACAAGCATGCACACTTACACACAATCCAGAACATAAACATGAAGATTTTCACTCCAAATCACCTAGATCCAAAGGTCCAGCTGATAAATTAATATCTAGGGTAGAAGGAGTTGAGTGACCAAGGTCTGTAGGCTTGATCTGAAGACAAAGCAACAGCGGACTCCAGAAAGGTGATATCCATTTCCACCCACCACAGTCCCTACTTTTTAGCAGACACTTTCCTAGACAGACAGCTGTCCCGGGCCTTGTGGAGGGAGGCGCTGCCAGTCATGCTCCATCACAGGACCATGTGGGTGGCAGGGGTGAGGCAGCCTCTCATGCCCAGGCCCTGTCTCACACGCTGGGGCAGAGCCCACGGCCAGCATAAAAGGGCCCTGGCCAGAGCGTCTGCACCACTCCCTCCTGCCCAGCTGAAGGACCTGCCTGCGCTGGTGAGTGTCCTGGGAGCGGGAGCGGGGCTTCTGCTGAGGGGCTCAGCCCAGAGCGGGGTAGCGGGCAGGGGCTGAGGTTAGGGGTTGGAGTTGGCAAGGACAGGACGAGGGTCCAGGAAATCTGAAAAAGGGAATAAGGAAAGAATGGTAGAGGACACCAGAAGTAAATGGGAAGATTTCTGTGACTGTACGCTGGAGGTTTAGAGAAACCAAATTGTTTTCAGTTGCTGGGCCTATTTCTCTGGTTTTAGGGAATTAAAAACTTTTACTGATAGATTACACTACAGTTGGTTGTATAGTGGGAACATATTTTTTTTAACTTTTTTTATTTATACGTACAAGCTGGGGTACAGGCCAGAGGCACGGGGCGGCGAGAGGGTTCACCAGAGACAGAGTGGGGAGCAGAACAGGTAGATCAGAAATGCACTGCTGAGGGGAGCAGTGGGCGAGGCAGGAGAGGTCTGCCACACCATGTGGGATTCTCCCCGGCTGGGCGTCGAACTCGCATCGCAGGCTGTCGACAGCTCCACAGCGCAGCGCTCAACCGCTGCGCCACCAGGGAGGCCCAGTGGGAACATAATTTTGGAAACACAGCCATTCCTAATTGTAGAAACAAGGTGCTGAGTGAGGATGTTGCTCCTTGATGGAAGACCCAAGTATGCCTGTGGATCTGCTTCTGTTCTCCAAGATACCCATGGTGGGATGGGGGCAAACTTGTGGGGAGCCCTATGGCTGCTGGGCAACCTGGGAAGTTGAGGACTACAAAGGACAGAGCATTGGTGGGAGTCGGGCAAGCTGGAAGGGCTGTGAGCCATGCCAGGGACCAGCGCTGAGCCACGAACTGTACCATCTTGGTTTCAGTTCCTTCCTTTTATATTGAGTTGGTTGGGACAAATTGATCCCAAGGTCTTTTGCAGTTACAATTTATTTTATATTCTACAAAAGCAAAACATATCAGAAATTCTTCCTCCAAGAGAGAATTTATTTTATTTTTTTCCTTAAAGAGAATTTCAGCTCTAAAATGTTCCTTGCATTGGACATTTTCAAGAGTCTTGGTGATGTGGTAGGAGGAACATTGCCTGGAACCGATTGGCTTCTTGGTCTTTTCTCCAGCATTTTGGGAATGGAAATGAACATCAACTTTCTTTACATAGTTGGATATGACACAGTTTGACAACCTCCAAAGGAGACCTGAAAGAACGCTCAGCATAGAAAAAGCTCAGAGTGGAGAATGATAAAAGAATCAGAGATGAATTTCCTATGCCTGATCGCAAAACGTCCAAAATAAAGGGGCTAGAAATGTGGCTGAAGGACAGGCAGGGCGGGGCCTGTGTGTGTGTGTGTGTCTCATTCTGATGGTCTCTCCTCAGCTCCTGAACGCCCACCTGCCAACATGTCCTGCCAGCAGAGCCAGCAGCAGTGCCAGCCCCCTCCCAAGTGCACCCCCAAGTGTCCCCCCAAGTGCCAAACCCCTAAGTGCCCTCCAAAGTGTCCCCCGAAGTGTCCTCCTAAGTGCCCTCCAGTGTCTTCCTGCTGTAGCTCTGGGGGTGGGGGCTGCTGCAGCTCTGGGGGTGGGGGCTGCTG
>PVIJ01017335.1:0-29733 GCA_004024925.1 Scalopus aquaticus
TCAAACTCAAGCTGCAGTGGCTATAGATAGCTTCATAGCGCTGTGCTTAACCTGTTGTGCCACCAGGGAGGCCCCGGAAAGTTATGTTTTTTTATACTGTTTCCCTCTTCTGCTTACTCTGTCCTTGCAATCTCTTCCCTAAACAGGCAGAGACTGTGCTAGAGGCTTTCTGTGCACATGCCAGCCAGCGTATCAGCCAGCTTGAGCAGGACATGGCATCCATGGGGGAGTTCAGAAGCCTTTTGAAGGAAACCCAGACCCAAATGGTAATTTGAGGGCATTTTCTTTCTTGGGGTCCATACCAACACACTGGGAGGATGGCCACATATCCCCACTTTGCTGTAACCAGAGGAAAGGGGTCCCTTGCATAATTATTCCTTCTCGTACAGGTAGGCCTTCATACTGAGCAAGAAGAACTGGCTCAGCAGACATCGAGTCTTACTTCAATCTTGCAGCAGGACTGGATAGCCATGCAGCTGGATGTGAGTACTCGGGACTACCACACAACTCCTTTACTCCAGCCCTGTTGGCACCTGGCCTCAAGTGTGTTCTACTGACCTGCTTGCTTCCCCTGGCAGTATATAACATGGACAGCCTTGCTGAGTCGGTCTCAAGAACTCACCAAGAAACTCACGGCCAAGAGCAGGCAGGCTCTGCAGGAACGTGATGCTGCGCTTGAAGAAAAGCAGCAGGTACAAACCAGGAGTGGGGACTGCTTAGTTCTTAGTTCTGGTTTCCTCTTTTTCTACAGAAGCCCTTCCTAATGAGTGTGATCATTAGCTTCTTACCTTGGCCCTGACCTCTTTTCATCCTGTGGGTTTGGAGATCAGTCAGGTTCCTCTGCTGTAAGATGGCCTTGGACCAGTTGTTTCCTTTGTCCTTCAGCCCCTTCTTCAGCATCTTTTCTCCTCTGTTTCTACTTTTCCCTGAGAATTAGTCTTTTTCGCTTAGGAGCAAGATGGTTTGTTGTCCTGAACTAAGTGCTGGGACTCTTGATTCAAGAGGAATCGTGGAAGGAAAACTACCTTTCCTTTCTAGGTTTCTAGGGAGCTGGAACAAGTCTCTGCCCATTTAGAGGACTGCAAAGGCCAAATAGAACAATTAAAGCTGGAAAACACTCGTTTAGCAACAGGTGTGTGTATGTGTGTGCACGTAATTTTGCCCTGGTGAAGCGCGGGATGTGGCAGTAGAGCAAGAAATTGCTGGAGAGCACTTGTTTTGGAGCAGAAGTATAGGGAGGTTTTGGCCTGGTAACCACTTGGTGTCATTAGGATACTTTTGGTCTAGATCTTCGGGCTCAGCTGCAAATTCTGGCCAACATGGAGAGCCAGCTGAAAGAGCTACAGAGCCAGCATGCCCATTGTACCCAGGATCTGACCATGAAGGATGAATTGCTCTGCCAGCTTACCCAGAGCACTGAGGAGCAGACTGCTCAGTGAGTTCCTATCAGATTATTGTAGCAGTAGGCACCCAGGCAACAGGACTAAATGGAATCTAATATAAGATCTCTGGCAGATGGCAAAAGGAGGAGATGGCCCTAAAACACTTGCAGGCCGAACTGCAGCAGCAACAGGCTGTCCTGGCCAAGGAGGTCCAAGACTTGAAGGAGACCTTGGAGGTAAGGGATATGCCTTAGGACGGGGGAACTGGCAAGAAAGACTCGTGCCTGATGGTACTGAAGTGAGATTTTAGACTCTGGACTGGAAAATCCTCTGTCCTCAGGGCTCTAAAAGTCCCAAGGCACTGGGGCTCGTTTTTCCACCATCCTTACTCCTTCCTTCCCTTTTCCTGCTTTTCTAGTTTGCTGACCAAGAGAATCAGGTTGCTCACTTGGAGCTGGGCCAGGTTGAATGTCAGTTGAAAACCACGCTGCAAGTGCTCCGGGAGCGCAGCCTGCAATGTGAGGACCTCAAGGACACCATAGAGAACCTGAAGTAAGAGCTCCTCCTTTCTGTGCTTCCTCCTAAATGCTTCTCTTTCCCAGGAATGCTTCTGGAAGCTAGTCTCTAAGAAGGGTATTGTGCCAGAGTCTGGGAACCTCGAGTTTCCTCTTTGAAGGCAACTCTGGGGATTTGGGAGAGGTGTTCAGAGGTCTTCTGGTCTTCGACAGACTTCCCTGCTCCTTATTTCAGGGCTAAACTGGCTAGCACCGAAGTAGAGTACCGGGAGCAAGACCTGGAGAAGACACGTCAATATTCCCAGGAGCTCAGGGTGCTGACTGAGCAACTGCAGAACCTGACCCTCTTCCTACAGAAGAAACTACAGGAAAAGGTAGGCTCTGGGGGCTCCTTCCTTCCAATTGTATCTTTGTTTTTGTTTTTTTTAAAAGATTTATTTATTTATGCATACAGGCTGGATTACAGGCCAGAGGCATGGGGCGGCGAGAGGGTTCACCAGAGACAGAGTGGGGAGCAGAACAGGACGGAAATACACTGCTGAGGGGAACAGCGGGTGAGGCAGGAGAGGTCTGCTGTGCATTGTGGGAATCTCCCTGGTCAGGCGTTGAACTTGCGTCGCTGCTGCCAACAGCTCCACAGCGCAGCGCTTAACCGCTTCGCCACCAGGGAGGCCCCCAATTGTATCTTTGAACAAAGTTTTATTTCTTCCTTTCTGATCCATATACTTTTTATTCCCTTTTCTGGCTTTACTGTATTAGTTAGAACTTCTACCATGATGTTGAAAAAGAGTGGTGAGAGGGGCCATCCTTGCCTTGTCCCTGATATTAGAGGGAAAACTTTGTTTCTAACCATTATGTATGATATTAGCTGTAGGTTTTTGTAGCTCTTCTTTATCAAGTTGGAGAAGTTCCCCTCTATTTCTAGGTGACTGAGAGTTTTTCTATTTGTGTCTTTATTGTATAGAATGGTCTTAAAGTGCTATTCTTGTTCCATCTCTGTGACCTTCAGTAACTTGCAGTTAAAACCTCTTTAGCCAGTCACTTAAAACTTTTCTTCATCTGTCTCCCACCTCCCTATTCTGAATCCTTTCGTCTGTCTAGGCTGTCTGCACACTGTGCATGTGCCCCACCTCCATGCCTACCCAGACTCAGATGCACCACATCTGTTTTCCTCTGGCTTCAAACTGGAAATACCTTTCCCTTTCCCAATAAAATCCTCCCTAATTCACTTTCTTTGAAATATTCCCAAATCACATTCAGTGATCTCTATATTCCTCATGAACTTACTCTCCTTTTGCACTCACATTAACTTTCCTTAGATAGCTGGTCTGTTCAACTAGACTAAAAGCAGAAATTTAGCCTTGCTTCTTTGGCCTCCCACAGTGCACACTAAACAATAAATGGTTGATATCTTTTTTTTTTTTAATTTCTGACACTTATAATCTACACATCCACATGCAAATTCACACATAAAATGCTTTCAAAACAAAAAGCAGCCTGCCAATAGTAATATATAGTCAAGATTTCCCAGTAAATAAATATAGGCATACATATTTTGAAAACAGTTCCTTTTAGAAAATTTACATTCATCTTATAAATGGTTGATATCTTTCCAAAAACAGAATACTGGTTATTCAGCAGTTAAGGGTATAACCAGAATCCTGAAATCTGAACGTGCTTATTATCTGACCCTTTATCCCAGTTATAATGTTGAGCATAGGAAATGCCAAAGAGTCCACAGTCTAGCAGGGAAAGCAGCGGCGGCAACTTGGTCTTACGTTGTGCTCATGAGAGAGGTCTGTGTGGATGAGCACCGTGGGAGCACAGAGGAAGGAGCATCAGTTCTACTTTGGCAAGTTAGCACATGTTCTCAAAGCCCATGACCCTTGGTCAGTCCTGAAGTTTAGAAATTTGTCGAGCAGGCGTAGGTTTAAAGGAAGGTCCAGCTGGACGGGGAATAGCATATAAAAGTTTTAGAGGTACTATGTGGACTCTTTGTAGCGGCTCCCTTGTAATAAGACCTGGGTTAGGTGCTGGGACTACAGGTGAGCCAGACAAGACCCTGCTTATGAGGAATGTGGCAAGTTTGGCGACTAGGAAGTGGCTTTTTTTTTCTTCTAATTTATTTATTTTCTTATATTATTGTTCATTTTGATACAATGTTTGATTCCTCCCCTCAGGTGTAGTCCCTGTAATTCTCCCGCCACCACAGCACCTGTGATCCATCAAACAGTCTTTTGTGCTCTTTTCTCCCCTGTTTTCACCCCTCCCTCCCCCTCCCCTGCTGGATGCCTCAGATCTATGGTCAGTTTGCAAGTTTTGTCTTTTCCTGACCCTTTGTTTAGTTTCCCTATATTCTACCTGTAAGTGAAACCATCTGATATTTCTCTTTTTCCTTCTCACTTATTTCGCTTAGCATAATCCCTTCCAGCTCCATCCATGTTGCTGCAAATGGCATGAGTTTATCTTTTTTGATTGCTGAGTGGTATATATACACAATTGAATGGATCTTCTTGATACATTCATCTGTTTGGGGGCATTTAGGTTGTTTAGGAAGCAGCTTTTGATAATTGGAGTGTAGGTGCTATGTTGGGTAAGGATGGGAAGGAGATCAGACTGGAGAAGTAGCAGGAAGTCAGATGTTGAAGACTTGAACTCATGGTACTTATAGTAGGGGTAGGGAGGAGGGGATGACTTGGATGAATTTAATTCATATTTAGAAGGTAGGAGAAATTGAACTGTGACTAAGTTTTATGTTGAAGTAAGGTAGAAGAGTAGCTGACGATCTTAGATTGCTAGAAAGATGGCGATGCTGTAGAAATGGGGTCAACAGACATTTCCTGTAAACAGCAATATAATATTTCCAGTCCTGTGAGCCATGTGTTTCTGTCTCAACTACTCAACCTTGCCTTTATAGCCCAGGAGTGGCCATGGCAATGTGTAAATGAATGGGTGTGATTGTATTCCAATAAAACTTCATTTACAAAAGCAGCTAGCAGGCCAGATTTGACTTATAGACTGTAATTTGTTGTTCCCTCTGCTCCAGGTTTGTAAATACAGGAAGAGGGGCAGATTTAGGGAGTTAAGTATAAGGAAAGCGGTGAGTTTAGCTCTGTACCTATTACCTCTCAGGTGAATTACCAGGAGCATCCTGGTAGGTATTTTTACTGGCTGTCAAGCCTTTGGGTCTGGAGAGTGGGGAAAAAATCCAGCTGAGAGAGACAGATTGAAGGATTTCATGGAAATGGATGTGTTTGTGGAGTTCCTGAGGTGAGGTCACCTGGGGAATAGATTAAAATGTTAAGAGAGCAAAGGATGAGTCTAATAGTTAAGAAAGGACCTGTGGATAGAGAAAAGATATAACCTGAAAGACATGAGGGCTGTTTTTGAAGGAGAGAGAGTCATGCCCCAGAGCTTTAAGAAAAGGGAAGTTTCTAAAGGAAGAATGTGGTTATTAATTATCAAATAACTCAAGAAAAGGAAGAGCTGAAAATTGTCCAATGCATTTGAAAGTAGGGCTGGCATTGGTGAACCAAATGATGAAAATTTTGAAGAAGTCGGGGGGTGCAGCAGAAGCCTGAGTATAGTGGGCAAGGGAGTTAATAGATGGTGAAGATAACAGATAAGAAACATAGGCTTTTCTTTCTTTCTTTTTTTTAATTAATGGGAAATAAAATGCAGTAGCTAAAAGGGATTTTTTTTTTTCTTTTTAATCGCTGTTGCTTTAGTGAGAGAATTAAGTTCAGGGAAAAGAGCTAATGGAGAGGTTGGAAGATAGAGAAGAGGTAATAGAATAGCATTCCAGATGTGGTTGGGGAGTTTGGGGAAATCACTAGCCCTGAAAAGCAACTGGTATTTTTTTCTCCTTTGCCCTTAGGCTGATCCGGAGACCCTTCTGATAAACACTGCCTGTGCTCTTACCCAAGCACACCCTCCATCCATCAACAGCACCTTCTTAGAGGGAAACATCTTGACAGCAAAAGCAGACAAAGGTTAAAGGCCTGGAATTTAAGGGTGGGAAGTTGTAACCACTCCTGATATCTTCAGCTGTTGGAGATGCCCACCAACAGACCTATCTATCTCTCCCTGGCAGTCCTTGTCTAGGTCACAAGAGGGCCCTCTATACCATGGTTGGTTTTTGTTTTACATTCAGAACCAGCTGCTGTGCCCTTGCTTGGAAGTGACATGAGTGCTTTCACCCGAGTAGCGTCCATGGCACCCCTTCAGCCTACAGGTAAGGGTGGGCTCTCCAGGGATCCTGCCTCATTTCTAGATCTGGTAGTGAGGATAAAGACTAAAGCAATGAGAAATGCTTTGCTCTAAAAACCTCAATTCTACCTGGGCTCATTTTATTACTGCCTTTTGGGATCTGTAATGTTCCGGACATTCAAATCCTGTGGGTGGGGAACATGGATAAGAATTATGGAAACGATAGCTACACACTCTTTCCATGCCTCTGCCTCCATCTGGGACTTTCCCTTTCAGAGACCCCTAGTATGGAGGAGAGTTTGGCAGAACTGAGTAGTAGGACTCTGGAGCTTCAGAGCCTGTGTTCCCTGCTGCAAGAGTCTAAAGAAGAAGCCGTCAGGAGTCTGCAGGGAAAAATGTGAGAGAGTCAAGGTCAAGTGAGAACCCCCTGATGTCAAGGGCCTAGCCAGCCCCGAGGGAACAGGAATAATGTTGAATTCTTCCTGCCCCTAGTTGTGATCTACAGGATAGACTGCAGACCCAGGAAGAACAGCATCAGGAAGCCCAGAAGGCAAAGGAAGCAGACATAGAGAAGCTGAACCAGGCCTTGTGCTTGCGCTACAAGGTGAAGGAGGGGCCTAGAAGTGGGGCAACGAACTGGAGCAGCTCTGCTGGCCCACTGGGAATTGTTGTCTCTCCAGGAATCTGGGTGGTGGGGATTTTCCAACCATTGCCCTAGTTTTGCCCCTCTGGGGTCAGACATTTCACATTTGGGAATCAGCTATGGGGTGACCCATCTCCCCAGGCTAACCTATAAGTTGGGAACACTAACAGAACTCTCAGCACTGAAATGTGACTTGTCTGATGTAGCCCTGGAGAGGCAACTGGAGTGTTACTAATTGGTATCACCTGGGGTGAGATTGGGTCAGACACTAAATTCTATTTCCTGGCAAGGGCTATAAGAATCGGGCCTCCCTCAATGCCTTCTTTACTCCCTTTGCTTCATAGAATGAAAAAGAGCTCCAGGAAGTGATACAGCAGCAGAACAAGAAGATCCTAGAGCAGATAGACAAGAGTGGCGAGCTCATAGTATGTTCGGCCCTTTACCTCCTGTGTTGCTGTTAGCCAGTATCCCAAATCTGGGGACTAGATCCCCTGGTCTACCCTTGTTCCCACTGGGTAAGAAGGATAGAGAGGATATTTGAGGGCTACTGAATACCTCTCCATTCTTATCCCTAGAGCCTGAGAGAGGAGGTGACACAACTTACCCGCTCACTTCGGCGTGCAGAGACAGAGACTAAGGTGCTCCAAGAGACTCTGGCAGGCCAGTCAGACCCCAGCTGTCAGCCCATGGCCACTAGCTGGATCCAGGAGAAAGTGTGGCTCTATCAGGAGGTAACTCTGGGTTGACAGAGGAGATGGGCAGCTGGTGGGAACCCTAGGCTATGTCCCTACTGATCTGGACATATCTATAGGTGGATAAACTGAGGGTGATGTTCCTGGAGATGAAAAATGAGAAAACAAAACTCATGGTCAAGTTCCAGAGCCATGTAAGAATTCCCATGCATTTCCCATTACTACCAGCAAGTGCCTGGCCATATTTGCCTTGCCTCAAAAACTGTGCTATTCTTTTAAGCACAGGCTTTATGCAACCTCTTTGCTTTCTAGAGAAATATCCTGGAAGAGAATCTTCGGCGCTCTGACAAGGAATTAAAGAAACTAGATGACATTGTTCAGCATATTTATGAGGTAAAGGAGGGAAGGAATTGATGCAACTAAAAAGACCCTGGTATAGGGCATGGCCCTAATTGATAGAGAAGAGCACTGCTCTGGTTCCCAGCCTGTGCTGAGAGCTGGGCCTTACTCTTGCAGGCTTCTCTGTGGCTTCTGTTTTTTTCTCCTCTAACTCAGTCTTGACTGGGTGCTTCCTGAGGCTGTGAGCTTTAGGCCTCAAGTCTATGACCCTGAGCTGCCTTTTCTGCTTCTCTTCCCAGACTCTGCTGTCCATTCCAGAGGTCGTGAAGGGTTGCAAGGAGCTACAGGGATTGCTGGAATTTCTGAGCTAAGAAGTGGAAAGCTGGAATTTGTTTTCACCCCTTTTTACCTTACTACAACCTTAACCCAGTTCCAGGACCAACCGGCACACAGCCAGCTATGTTTATCTTCTTTTTTTTTAATTATTACTTAATTAATCCAGCTATGTTTTAACAGTATTTAAATAAAATATATTTAATGTATTTTTTTCAGACTCACTGAAGCTTCTTTCTTGGGGGAGGGGTGGATGAGGTCTGGGGAGATGCAGCTTGGCCCTCCTGCCTGGGTACCCTCCACAGGCCCCTCCTGCTCCAGGCAGAGCCAAAACCAGCTGCTCCTCCTCCCCTCCCTTCCTTCCCTGAATAAGTTGGGCACTGGACTGTCTGTCCCTGGCTTAGGGCCTGGGGGTACAGACAAGGGTTCATTCTCTTACCTTCTCCATCCCCCTCCAGGCTAGGCCTTGGTGAATAAGGGGGTGAGGACCAATAAAGTCACCCAAGTAAGTTGCTTACTCCCTGCCCAGGACTCCCACACTTCATTGGTGCCTCTGTCCCATCTACCTTACCTGTTGCAAAATTCCCAACATCCCGCATAGTGCTGTGCACTTGGTAAAGGCTGTTGTGGCAGAAACGAGGGCAAGACCATTTCCCGTGTCTGGGGCCCTAGTGGCAGCGCTCCATGAGGTGGGAGGGGGAGAGAGTCTGCCACAGCCTGCAAGGCCGTGGCCCGGGGCCAAGAGTCACTCCACCTCGTCGCCCCGCCCCTATGGGCGTGGCCTCACAGCGGCCGCCAGTCTCGGGGAGGGGCGTGGCCATGGCGCTGAGTTGCAGGCCCCGCCTCTCAGGTGGGGAGTCACGTAGCCCTGCGGCATTCGCCTCCTCATTTACTGGAGCTAGGGCTGGCGCCACCGCTGCTGCTCTTCAGAATCGAGGTGTTCCTCTGGCTGAGCTTTTCCCGTGGCTGCCGCCGCTAACTGCTGCGCACAGGTGAGACTCCGGGTGAGGTGGGAGCTACTCAACATCTCCGCTTGCTCTCCCAGGCTCTTTGTCCTACCCTTGCCCTGTTCCCTGGGGTCTCAGAATGTGCCTTCTCACTCTCTCCTTACATCTTCACTCCAAATCCTATGGCTCAGCCTCTTTCACAACACTTTAGCTCTCACACCTAGATCTCAACTTTTCCAATCCTAAATCTTCCTCTGTCTCTTTGCATTTTTCATTGGGGTCAGCCTCTTCCACCCAGATCATTTAAATCTCAGCTTCCTCCCTTTCTTAGACTAGGTTCCTTCTCCTGTTCTCTTGTCTCTGTCCGCCTGGTCTCATCCTTTGCCCTGACTATTAGCCTCACCATCACCTCCCTGCAAGTCTCCTCCTTGCTCTTCCTGCATTTCTCCCTTTCTTTCTCTACTCATTCTTCTCAACCCTGACCTCTGCTTCTAACTCCCAATTGCACAGGCAGTCAGGCTTGGAGTATAAAAAAGGTTATGAAAGCCTGTGGCAGTTATTTGTACCACTCCTACTCCGTAGCTGTTCCTATCGCCCCAAGAAAACCAAACCTTTCCTCCAGAAGCTTAGGGAAGGAGCAGTGATGGCTGTATTTGCCTCATTCAGAAGCGTTGGAAGTATGTGCACTTTCGCAGGGGCCCTGTTGAGGATGAGAAAGGGAAAGTTGGAAAGGCCAGGGCTTTTGCTTAATTGAAGAAGGGGGAAAGTCAGTGAGAGAAGGATTAGCATCTTTGCTTGGGCAGCAGTTTCTCAGAAGACCTGTAGCTTCAGGGCTTCTTCCCTCCCTACCCCCATCCTACATCTTTCCCTGAGGCTGGGAAGGGTGCCCACCAGGGACAAAAGGAGTTGTGAGAACTGGGGCCCTAGCCTGCTTTCGGCAGGACTGGTGCCACTTCGATGCCCAGAACCCATGCCAAGGACGCCTTCCCTGTTACCAGTCCCATGATTGTTGGGAGGTGGGGCAGAGGGAAAGCTAATTGGCCCATATGGCAAGGACAGGAAGCATAGCAGTTAGTGGATGTGGTCCAGTCTTTCTGTCTTGTCTCCATTCCAGAGAGCTGTCACCCACCATGCCCCACTCGTACCCGGCCCTTTCTGCTGGGCAGAAAAAGGAGTTGTCTGACATTGCCCTTCGGATTGTGGCCCCAGGCAAAGGCATTCTGGCTGCAGATGAATCCGTAGGTAGGTGGAGAGTCTGGTGGAGTGAGGTGAGGTGACCAGAAAACTCCGGGGATGATCTTGTCACTTCTCTTCATTTGCCTCCAGGCAGCATGGCCAAGCGGCTGAGCCAAATTGGGGTGGAAAACACAGAGGAGAATCGCCGTTTGTATCGCCAGGTCCTGTTCAGTGCTGATGACCGTGTGAAGAAGTGCATTGGAGGCGTCATTTTCTTCCATGAGACACTTTACCAAAAAGATGATAATGGGGTCCCCTTCATGCGTACCATCCAGGATAAAGGCATTGTCGTGGGCATCAAGGTGCAGCCACTGGAGGAGGATGAATGTGAAAATAGGTGTGTGTGTGTGAGGGGTGGTGTGGAGAATCCAGCCTGGGTTTAGCTCTCTATTTATGTTTCTCTATAGGTTGACAAGGGTGTAGTACCTTTAGCTGGCACTGATGGAGAAACCACCACTCAAGGTACAGGGCTTTAGCACCACAGGGTGATTGGGTGGTTGATGCCAGCACAGACGGGCAGAGTGATGAGGCTGGCACTATGCTTGCAGGTCTGGATGGGCTCTCGGAACGCTGTGCCCAGTACAAGAAGGATGGTGCCGACTTTGCCAAGTGGCGCTGTGTGCTGAAAATCAGCGAGCGCACACCCTCAGCACTTGCCATTCTGGAGAATGCCAGTGTGCTGGCCCGCTATGCCAGCATCTGCCAGCAGGTATGTGTCTGCGTGTGAGGGGGTCAGATGGTTGCCCTGTGACTGGGGGATAGGGTTTAAGGCTTTCTCCCATCCCATCTACTGCCCCTCCCAACTCTCCTGCTTTTACCTGCAGAATGGCATTGTGCCTATTGTGGAGCCTGAAATCCTTCCTGATGGGGATCATGACCTCAAACGTTGCCAGTATGTTACTGAGAAGGTGAGTCTACACCTGGGCACGGACATGTACTGCAGGGCAGCCTGACGGAGGAACCTGTTCCCCACAATCCATGGTTCAGATTCAGGCACTTTCCCCAAGTCCTCTTTCACTTGATACCAGGACAGACTTGTGAGTCTGAGCCTTTTTTTTTTTTTAAAGATTTATTTATTTATGTATATAAGCTAGGGTACAGATCAGAGGTGTGGGGCAGCGAGAGAGCTCACCAGAGACAGAGTGGGGAGCAGAACAGGCAGATCGACGGAAACACACTGCTAAGGGGTGCAGCGGGCCAGGCAGGAGAGGTCTGCTGTGTGTCGCCACTGCCGACAGCTCCATAGCACAGCACCTAACCGCTGTGCCACCAGGGAGGCCTGTCTGAGCCTGTTTTGATGTTCACATGAAGACAGCCACTTTGAGACAGGGAACATAGACTGATAAATGGCAGGGGCCCAGAACCTTAGTAAATCTCTTCTACTCCCAGGTCCTGGCTGCTGTGTACAAGGCTCTGAGTGACCATCATGTATACCTGGAGGGGACCCTGCTCAAGCCCAACATGGTGACCCCTGGCCATGCCTGTCCCATTAAATATAGCCCGGAGGAGATTGCCATGGCAACTGTCACTGCCCTGCGTCGCACTGTGCCCCCAGCTGTTCCAGGTACCACCCTTTCTAACCTGCTGCTATCCCTAAGACTCATCCTTAGATTCTTCTTGTTGCTTTTGGGGTCCTTTACCCAGGAAAAATAGGAAGTGAC
This sequence comes from Scalopus aquaticus, assembly GCA_004024925.1. NCBI lineage: Eukaryota > Metazoa > Chordata > Mammalia > Eulipotyphla > Talpidae > Scalopus > Scalopus aquaticus. The sequence continues at coordinate 11,958 of PVIJ01017335.1, forward strand.
CAATTTGTCTTCTCTTCTTCACCCAGGAGTGACCTTCCTGTCTGGAGGTCAGAGTGAAGAGGAGGCATCGCTCAACCTCAATGCCATCAACCGATGTCCCCTTCCCAGGCCCTGGGCCCTTACCTTCTCCTATGGGCGTGCCCTGCAAGCCTCTGCACTCAATGCCTGGCGAGGGCAACGGGACAATGCCGGGGCCGCCACTGAGGAGTTCATCAAGCGGGCTGAGGTTGTAGGGGTGGGATTGTGTGTGTTGCCAGGAAGGGGAGCAGCTAGTGGCAACTGCATAGAGGGTATGGCACCTGTGGGCTGGTTTGTTCTGCTTACCACCTTCCCTCCTTTTGCAGGTGAATGGGCTTGCTGCCCAAGGCAAGTATGAAGGTACTGGAGAAGATGGTGGAGCTGCAGCACAGTCCCTCTACATTGCCAACCATGCCTACTGAGTACCCATTCCTCACCACAACCATTGGCCTGGCCATGTGTGCCCAGTTTTGCCTGTAGTGATAGCCATTCAGAGCAGAGATGCCTCTATCCAACACTGAATGCTTTTCTCTTCTCCGCTCCCCTCTCCCATTGCTACCTGAAACCACTGGATAAAAGAATGACTGAGGGAAGAAGCCTTTGCTTGAAGTCAGAGCAGTATTCCAGAGTCTTCCCACTGCCTCTGCCAGCACCCAGAATTTCCCTATTGGGCTCTCCTTGCCTGTGCTCTCTCCTGGAATCACAGGGTAGGACACTAGATCTGACTCATGCCTAGAGTACATACCATGTAACAAATAAATGTAACAGAGCATTCTTTGTCTGTGTATTTTATATATCAAAATCTCACCTCCATTTTCTGACTCCTCTCTGGAGCCTCTGACTGTAGAGATGGAGAGGGCTGGTTTTGAATTTTACTGGGTTTTAAGTTTATGGGGGAAGGCCACACCCAGCTGCCATTCCCAGTTCGGGCTCTTGCCTGTTGATGTCCAAGGATAGAGCCGGCAGTGTGTAGGGTTGCGAATCTTTCAGAGACTGCCACTTCAGAGGCATAGACTGCAGGTGCAGAAGGATGGCATGAAACATGATTTCAGTAACCCTTGAAGGCAGCTTTTGTACAGTCTTAAGCAGGAGGCAGGACAAGCAGCTGACTTGACAGTCCACTAGGTGGAGTCACTGCAGAAGGAGCACCAGGACTTCTGGCTAACCAGGAAAACCCCTAAGCCTCAGGACTGCAAGCAGAGCAAGATATCTAGGAGGCTGCCTAGCCCTATTGTGCATTTTCTGTGGTATATGTGGAGAAAAGACTGGACAAGGACAGTCATGGTGAAGTCGCATGCTGAACTATGACCACTTGACTGGCGTGTAAGCACTTGGGTCTAGCTGAACGGATGAAGATGAGAACATGGTGGGTGTGTGCTGTGCGAACCAGGGAGGCCACACTCTGTAAAGTAGGCAACCAGTGCTCCACCTAGCTAATTATTGCAATGTGGAAATGTAGGCTCAGTGTGACCTGATCTTACATTAACAAAACTAAGATTTATATGGCACTTTCTATATATTTCTGCCAGACCCTAGTCTAATCACTTTGATTTACTAACTCATTTACTCCAACACCTTCACATAAAGTAGAAACAATTAGTCTCCCTGTTTTAGTATGAGGAAACAGGCACGGAAAACTTAACTTCTCGAAATCACTTTGGTAATAAGTGGTGAAATCAGGATCTGAGTCCAAGTGATCAAGATCCAGTCTGTGCTTATGAATTTTCAAGACTTTTTTAAAAAAGATTTATTTCTTTATGCATATAAGCTGGGGTACAGGTCAGAGGTGTGGGGCAGCAAGAGGTTTCACCAGACACAGAGTGGGGAGCAGCACAGGCAGGTGGATGGAAAAATACACTGCTGAGGGGAGCAGCGGGTGAGGCAGGAGAGGTCTGCTGCGCCACGTGGGAGTCTCACTGGTGGGGTGTCCAACGCCGCTGCCAACAACTCCACAGTGCAGCGCTTAACCGCTGCGCCACCAGGGAGGCCCGACTTTTCAAGAATTTTAAGTGAAGCACTTTTATAAGTTACGAATTCAAATGAATTTTAAAATACCGAATGAATCAATCCTGCTAAAAGTTACTACTAGCTGGCAATCTCCAAGTCTGAGGAGTGCGGAGAGGTTACCCAGAAGGGGAGCTCTATGATAGCGATGATAAGCAGTGATCTTGATATCTGACATTTGAATGCTTTCCGTGCGCCAGGTTCTTGATATGAATCCTCATTTTAGTGAATCCATTTTTCAGAAGAGAACACTGAACCTTAGTGTTGCCTGTGGTCACCCAGCTATTATTTAACAGCTGCAGAGTTTGTGGTCCTAATCTCTGGGGCTAGAAGTGTGTGCTACGAAGCGGTAGATTTTTTTTTTTTTTTTTATACATACAAGCTGGGGTACAGGCCAGAGGCGTGGGGCAGCCAGAGGGTTCACCAGAGACAGAGCGGGTAGCAGAACAGGCAGATCAGAAATACACTGCTAAGGGGAGCAGCGGGCGAGGCAGGAGAGGTCTGCCACGCCATATGGGATTCTCTCCAGCCGGGCTTCGAACTCACGTCGCCGCTGCCGACAGCTCCACAGCGCAGCGCTTAACCGCTGCGCCACCGGGGAGGCCCCCGAAGCGGTCGATTAATCAAGTTTTCTAAACATGTCGAAACCGCACATCCCTTTGATTGCCCCTAGGGGCTCTAGGAACCTTTCAAACTTGCCGCGTGTTTTGACGTGGACTCCGCCCACCCTCGCCGGCCTTCTTCCGCCTGCGGGTCTGGAGAGCTGCTCGCCATTGGTAGCGATCGCCGCGGTGGCTTGCGATTGGGGAGATTTACACAGCCTCGCCTCCTGGAGGCTAAGCAGCCGGAAGCAAACATGGCCGCCGCCGGGGCCGCCTCTACTGACCTAGGTGCGTCGGGATTGGGGTGGGGGCCTGCGGCTCACGAATTGCTGGGGAGATATGCGGGGGCGGGGACTGTGGTGTGTCAGAGGTCCCGCGGACTGAGAGTCGGAGGTCATTTCAGACGAATACCTTCAGATTTGGGCCGGGCTCCTTGCGCGGGGATCCCTACGAATGGGGGCGGAGAGTACCGGTTGCCCAGGCTGCTCCAAGTCGGGGGTGGGGCCGGCACCCGAACCTCCTTTCGGAAGCCTGAGTCGATCCTCTGGTTCCCCCAGAGGTGGTCCGGGGCAAGCGCTCTGCCCTCTTCTTCGCTGCGGTGGCCATCGTGCTGGGGCTGCCGCTCTGGTGGAAGACCACGGAGACGTACCGAGCCCCATTGCCTTACTCCGACATAAGTGGGCTAAATGCCCTGCAGGTGAGACCTCGGTGGGGGAAGGTCGTGGGCGGCCCACCGGCAAGCTGAAGACTGCACTGATGGCACTGATGCTCCTTCCCGAAGCTCCGGCTCACGGTGCCTGTCACTGTCGTCTTTACCCGGGAATCATTGCCCCTGGACGACCAGGAGAAGCTGCCCTTCACCGTTGTGCATGAGAGAGAGATCCCTCTGAAATGTGAGTTCCTGGGTCATCAGGGGTCCCTTTCTGGTCTGAGTTCTGTCTAGAGATGGATTGGGTAGGAGCAGCGTGGGTGCCCCATAAGGTAGTTAAAAACTTTCTAATAGACTTCTCCGAATGAACATTTGTTTGGTTAGAAGAAAAGCCACTTTGAACTCAGTATTCATCATGAAAGCAGCAATTTTATTCATAAAACAGTTGTGCAGTCTGATCAAAAGTAGTCGATGCTTCACTGGGAAGAACAGGGTTTGTAGTGGAAAGAACAGGGTTGGGAATCAAGTTGGATTTGTGTACAGTCCTTATTCAGTTTAACATTAAACACTTTACTAAGAGTTAGGTACTGTTCTTAGGTACCAGGATCATTTTGGGAACGGATGAGAAATTGCTAATGGTTTCAAGAAATCCATAGGTAGGTAAGAGAAAAAGACACATGAATCACAGAAGTGTGTAAGAAGCAGGGATTGGGCCTCCTTGTTGGCCCAGCAGTTAAGCGCTGCACTGTGGAGCTGTTTGCAGCTGCCTCTCGAGTTTGACGAGTTTGACACCCGGCTGGGGAGATTCTCTCCTGCCTCGCCCCCTGCTCCCCTCAGCAGTATATTTCCCACGATCTGCCTGTTCTGCTCCCCACTCTGTCTCTGGTGAATCCTCTCACCACCCGACACCTCTGGCCTGCACCCCAGCTCTTGTATGCATAAATAAATAAAAATAAATCTTAAAAAAAAAAGAAGCAGGGATTGCATCTGGGGAAAAGCCTTTAACTCTGGGAGGAAAGAAAGCAGAGGTTTCAAGGGGTGTAATTTTTAAGCTGGACTTTTGAATGTGATGAAGGAACTCAGGTTAAATGGGGAGGAGAGAAGGAATACCATGAGCCAATAATTATAGCTGTTACTAGTTATTGCTCTTTGTATGCCTGAAACTAGGTGAGACACTTTACTTGTGTTGTCTCATTTAATGTGGTCATTATGAGCTCCATTTTTATAAATGATAAAACAAACTTAGAGAGTGTGAGTTTTCCTGGATCACAGTTAGCAAATAAGAGGTGTGTGAGTTTTCCTGGATCACAGTTAGCAAATAAGAGGTGGAACTGGAGTTTAAATCCAGGTCTTACTGATTCCAGTGTTCAGACTTTCACCAGCAAACTGTACTGCCTCCTGCACAAAGCATGGAGGAGTGCACCTGCATATCAAGGACTCTGTGAACAGTTTTATCCTCTCACTATGTGAAGTGAAAGATTGGGTGTGATTGAAGACGTAAACCATGAAGTGCCTGTGTGCCCAATACGTTCCAGCTCTTTTTTAAAGATTTATTTATTTATGCATACAAGAGCTGGGGTGTAGGCCAGAGGTGTGGGGCTGTGTTGTGTGAGAGAGGAGTCACCAGAGACAGAGTGAGGAGCAGAACAGGCAGATTGACTGAAATACACTGCTGAGGGGAGCAGTGGGCGAGACAGGAGAGGTCTGCTGCGCCATTTGGTTAGCTGGGGATCTAACCCCCTGCTGCAGAGACTGCCATAGTTTCATAGTGCTGAGACTTAACCTGTTGCGCCACCAGGGAGGCCCACGTTCCAGCTCTTTAACGTGGTCAAGACATTAAAAACAACTATTATATTTTATATGGCTGAAACTAATCTGTACACAAATACTTTTGGTTTCTCAAACACACCCAAAAAACAGAAATTGGATTATACCACCTGTGTTAGTTTGCAACTTGTTGTCAGTTTGTGGTGGACTACTGCTCATATTTAGTGACAAAGTATTCGATAAGATAATATGCTGTATAGTAAGGGGCCAAGAGTATGGAGTTTGGACTCAGCTGGATGAAAGCTTAGTTTCTGCCAAATTTGTGTGAATTTGGATGAGGTTGGTAATCTCTCTGAACCTTGGTTTTCTTATCTGTTAAATAGGAGGAGTGGTAGGGCTGTATGTTTATTCAACAAATATTTATTGAGTACCTATGTTAGGTACTGTTATAGATGTTAGAGATACAGCAGCGAATGAAGCAGACCAAAAAAGAGAACAGACAATAAAAAAAGACAGGCAAACAAATAAAAATGTGTGTTGGATGGTGACAGGCTCAAACATAGAGCAGCGCAAGGAGGATAAGGAGGCTTTCTTGAGAGTTGGAGGTGTCACTGCAGTTTTAATAGGGTAGCCAGAGAAGGCAGTTGAAAATAGGACTTTTGGGTAAAGACCTGAAGGAGGGGAGGGAGTCATTTGTTTAGATATATGGGAGAAAAGCTTTTTTGGCAGAGGGAAAAGCAAGTATAAGGTCCTGAGGTGAGAGCTGGTGTGGTGCCTCAAGACCAGCAAGGATACCATTGTAGCTGGAGTGAGCTGAAGAAGGGAGAGATTAAGAGGAAAAGAAAGAAAACCAGAGTTGTACAAAGGGCCAATTCACAGTCAGCTTTTATCCTAGATATTCCTAGATAAAAAGAAGGGTTTTTCTGTTTTTTTTTTTTTTTAAACAGAACCACCGTTATTACACCTAGCCAAATTAGCAGTAATTCCTTAACTTCCAGTCTATTCAGATTCCCCCAGTTTTCTCCAAGGTGTCCTTTTGCAGCTGATTTATTTTAATAAGAATCAATAGATGCATTTTGTTAAGTTTCTTTTATTATACATAAGCTGCTCCCCCCTCCCCCAAACACCTCCAATACTTCTTTGCATATACTATCGTTAGTTGGAGAAACACAGGTCATTTGTTTTATGGAACGTTTCACATTTTGGATTTGGCAGGTCACTTCTTCCTGGTTTCATATAATTTATTTTTCTAGTTTCCATATTTCTTATAAACTGGTACTTAGATCTAGTATATTTGATTTTTTTAGGCAAGAATACTTTATAATTGGTGTGGTGTACTCCCTATTGTGCTATATCATGAAGCATGTCGTAATGGCTGATTTTCCCACTTTGGGTGATATAAAGATGATTTAGTGAGTTCAGGTATTGTCAGCTTGATTTCTGTATTTTAAAGTTTCTTGTTAACCTTTCACCTGATGGTTTTAGCATTCATTGATGCTGGAATTCATTTCATTAAGCAGTTGTGATTTTTAAATTATTATTTCTTCTGTGTTATAGGACCTGAAATTCTTGAATTTTCCCAGTGAAATTTTAGGTTCAGTTTGTCATATTCCAGGGGAGCAAAGAATTTCTTTTGGGATTGCCTTACGAATATAGGTGAACTTGGGGAGAATGATCGTCCATAGACTCTTGTCTTTCCACCTAGGAGTTTGTATGCTTTTTCCATTTTCTTCCAGTCCTTTATGTCTTTCAGTAAAGTCCCATGTTTTTTCTTTTCTTATTGCCTTGCACATTTATTCCTGTCATTGAGATTATGAAAAATGATTGCTTTTCCATCAGATATTGATGCTTGTGTATTCTCACATCTAGTCATCTTACCGAACTGTTACTGTTTTAATAGTTTTCCATTTGGTTCTCTTAGCTTTTTTTTGAAAATAATTACACTACTTCAGAAGTGGCTATTTAATCTCTCTCTTTGAAATATTTATGTTTTATTTCTCTTATTATATTGGTCAGGAACATCAGAAAGAACAATGCTAAATGAGGAGAGGGCAGGGATCCTTGTCTTCTTACTGACTTTCTTATTTATTTATTTATTTTTAAAGATTATTTATGTACAAGCTGGGGTACAGACCAGAGGCATGGGGCGGCGAGAGGGCTCACCAAAGAAAGAGTGGGGAGCAGAATAGGCAGATCTGTGGAAGTACATTGCTGAGGGGAGCAGTGGGTGAGGCAGGAGAGGTCTGCCCCGCCATGTGGGAATCTCCCCGGCCAGGCTTGGGCATCGAACTTGCGTTGCCGCTGCCGCTGCCGACAGCTCCACAGTGCAGTGCTTAACCGCTGCACCACCAGGGAGGCCCATTATTTTTTATTTTTTAAAGATTTATTTATTTATGCACACAAGAACTGGGGTATAGGCAGAGGTGTGGGGGGTGGTGGTGTGTGTGAGAGGATTCACCAGAGACAGAGTGGGGAGCAGAACAGGCAGATTGAATGAAATACACTGCTGAGGGGAGCAGTGGGTGAGACAGGAGAGGTCTGTGCGCAATGTGGGAATCTCCCTGGCTGGGGATCGAACTCATGCTGCAGTGGCTGCTGATAGCTTCATAGTGCTGAGACTTAACCCCTTGCGCCACAAGGGAGGCCCCTTCGTACTGACATTAATGGAACTATGTATACTGTGTGTTTTGTTTTTATCAAGATTGTTCATTGGATTTAATTTTGGGGGTAGCCATTAAAATGATCATATAATTTTTCTCCTTTCATCTATTACTGTCATCAATATTAGAATAGATTTCTCCATGGGAGGTACTTCAGGATGAGGTAGTATATGCATAGTCAAAGGCAAGAGCTTGGCAGGTGGAAGAAACAGGATGTTGTGTGTTTAACATCATCCTTGCAGAAATCTTTAGAAGCAGTTGTGGCTTCCTGGTCTTTCTCTGCGAACAATCACCTTGCTGTCCTCAGTCTCTGGACATTATCAGTGTTAGGGCTGGGAATGTTGACTGAGATCTGACTCTTACTTTCCCCATTATACTTCTTCCCCTCTCAGACAAAATGAAAATCAAATGCCGTTTCCAGAAGGCCTATCGGAGGGCTTTGGACCGTGAGGAGAAAGCCCTGTCATTGGGTACTGTTCAAGGTACCAGAAGGGGTGATCATACTATTTGAACATGAAGCCCCTTTTCCCCTTCTGATCTCTAAGTGCATTGTTTCCATAGCTTAATTCCAAAGTCTCTGGGTAAGGTGGGAAAGAAATATCTTGTATTTTAGCCTGGGCCACTGTCGGGTGTGTGGAGGGAGAAGGACTGATTTTTTTGCTCCTTGTATACCACCTGCTCTTGTCCCTAGAGGCAGCATCCATGTTAGCTGAGCCACAGGAGCAAGCAGCGGGCTCCCTGACTGTGTACGTGATCTCTGAACACTCTTCACTTCTCTCCCAGGTAGGCTGTGCAGAGATGGGCTGCGGCCTTGCCTTGTCCCTTCAACTGTTCCTCTCCTGGGTCACCTTGCAGCCTTGCAATCCATTTCTTCCCCATTTGCTGCAGAAAATTCTACAGCAAATCAGGATTTACTCACTGACTCTGGAGCTTCCTAATTCCAAGACTTGTATATATTTAAAGCTCCAATGACTATTTAAAGTAGAATAAAGTCAGGATTAAAAGAAAGAAGCTAGTTTGAATGGGTGTGATGGTAGTCAGGTGATTTATTGACTTTTTTACTTTATGAGGAAAAGACTCAGTACCAAGTACCATTTTCTTAAAAAAAATTTTTTTTTAACATTTATTTATTTAAGCATACAAGAACTGAGGTGTAGGTCAGATGTGTGGGGTGGTGAGAGGATTCGCCAGAGACAGGGTGGGGAGCAGAACTGGCGGATCTACTAAAGTACACTGCTGAGGGGAGCAGTGGGTGAGGCAGGAGAGGTCTGTGCGCCATTTGGGAAGCTCCCTGGCTGGGCATCAAACTTGTGCTACAGTGGCTGCAGACAGCTTCATAGTGCTGAGACTTAACCCGTTGCAGCACCGGTGAAGCCCATTTTCTTTTAAAATTTATAATGAGATATTTAATTATTATTAAAAGATGAAAGAACATATTAATAAGTATTCATGTACTCACCCCAGGTTGCAAACTACAAAAATAGTGATACAGTTGGAATTCTGTGCATCTCCATGAACACACGTCATTCCCTTTCAGCCAAAGTGACCACATTTTGAATGATGATTTTTTAAAAATTTTTCTTTGGAGTTGTATAGATATATATATGTTGTATCTCCATAAGCAATAGACTTCATTTTACATATTTTGAACTTTATATAAATGGTATAGTACAGCACATGTTCTGTAGCTTTTATCATTTGTTTGAGAGACTCATCTATGATCATACATTGAATTGAATGTGCTCTTTTAAATTCTGTTGAGTGTTTACTTGTACAGACATATCACATTTTACCCTGTCTATTGCTGACAGGCATTTGGATTGTCTCCAGTTTTTACTACTGGAAATAATATGCTGTCAACTTTCTTGTGTTTGCCTCTTTGCCATGTGCCGTTTACTTATGTCAGACTTCCCAGTCGTTGTTTACTTTGCTTTTCTTGCTCAGCCGGCCATTTTTCCAACCAGTGAAGATTTAGATGTTCCCTGGATATCTACTTGGAAAGAGAAGGGACTGTTAATGAAACTGTCAAGTATACAAGCTCAGAAATGCAACTGGGAGTTCACTATGAATGTAAAGAGGGGTGCAGACCTGTTGGTCAGTGGCCAGAGGCCAGAGTCTCAGACAGGAGCCCAAGTGCTCTTCTCTTTTCTTCCCTGAGCCATGGGCACTCTGTCCCTTGCTTGCCCCTCACAGGACATGTTGAGCTACATTGGGCCCAAGAGGACTGCCGTGGTACGGGGGATCATGCACCGGGAGGCCTTTAACATCATTGGCCGCCGCATAATCCAAGTAGCCCAAGCCATGTCTTTGACTGAGGATGTGCTTGCTGCAGCCCTGGCTGACCACCTTCCAGAAGACAAGTGGAGTGCTGATAAGAGGCGGCCTCTGAAGTCCAGCTTGGGTAGGGTGTGTGGGCTCTGCCGTAGGAAATAAATTCTGGGGTGGAGGGGAATCTGCATGTAAACTCTTTACTCCTTTCTTCTCTGCTCTCAAGTTTTTATTTATTTATTTTTAAAGATTTATTTATTTATGCATGCAAGAGCTGGGGTATAGGCCAGAGGTACGGGCGGTGAGAGGATTCACCAGAGACAGAGTGGGGAGCAGAACAGGCAGATCTACTGAAGTACGCTCCTGAGGGGGGCAGTGGGCGAGGCAGGAGAGGTCTGCTGTGCCATGTGGGTTAGCTTCCTGGCTGGGGGTCCAACTCGTGCTGCAGTGGCTGGAGATAGCTTCATAGTGCTGTGTCTTTGAGCCCTGCTCCACCAGGGAAGTCCCTCAAGTTTCTTTTTTTAAAGCACTCACTGTTCCTCCCAATTGTATCCTCTCTTTGGTTCCATGATGGCAAACAGCCCCATTCTAGAGAAGAAACAAGTTCAACTCAGACATGGAAACAGGCTGCCCCTCTTCTTTAGTCCACAGAAGCCTCTGACTTCCCAGACTTCTGTCTTACAGGCTATGAGATCACCTTCAGTTTGCTCAACCCAGACCCCAAATCCCACGACGTCCACTGGGACATCGAGGGGGCTGTCCAGCGGTACGTGCAGCCCTTCCTGAATGCGCTCAGTGTTGCTGGCAACATCTCTGTGGACTCTCAGGTGAGACAGGGACGGGCTGAGGAATCCTCTGGCTGCACCCTTCCCAGAGCCTCTCTGTATTTAGTGTTCACAAGCATAGTCTGTTCTTCTGGCTCTCAGAGTTGCTGGTTTGCGAGGCCCTACCTGTGTATGTTCCTGGTCCTGCTGTCTAGTTTCCCTCTTTGGTGTCCACCTCAGGGAGTTTCTTCAGTGCTTGTTAAACTGACTTCCTGATGACTTCCTCGAAAACTGTGTTCTCTCGTTGTGCTATCCTTAAAGGAATTTATTTTAGAAAACCAAAAACCCTGAAATATGCTAATGTAGTAACAACGAAGATGTGAAGAATGCAGCTTTCTGTATCACACAGTGTCCTTTTAGGGAAAACGTGGGAGACATTTTTGTCAGGTCTTGGGAGTGGGAGTAATTACTTCTGAATAATTGGCTTGATTTGATCTTTTAGGTGCTGAATATTGCTGTTTAGGCTGTCTGAAAGCCTGCTAAACTATATGGTTTTCAAAGCATGTATTTAGTACATATATATTTATTTTTTAAAATGTGCTTATAATTTTTTTTAAGATTTATTTATTTATGCATACAAGCTGGGGAACAGGCCAGAGGCGTGGGTGGCAAGAGGGTTCACCAGGGACAGAGTGGGAAGCAGAACAGGCAGATTGATGGAAATGCCCTGCTGAAGGGAGCAGCAGGCGAGGCAGGAGAGGTCTGCCGCGCCATGTGGGAATCTCTCCGGCCGGCTGGGCATGGAACTTGCGTCGCTGCTGCTGACAGCGCCACAGCGCAGTGCTTAACCACTGTGCCACCAGGGAGGCCTGTATTTAGTATATTGAACTTTACCCTTGACATCTGTGTTTGTTCCCCTATACCTATTTTGTCTCAGTCCTGATTTTATATCTTATATTTTTCCCTGTCCTAATCGTGTCTCTTTAATACACCTCAACTCTTTTCAGGGGCAATGTGTAATATAAGCCAATAAAATAATCTCTCTCTTTGCAGATCCTTTACTATGCAGTGTTGGGGGTAAACCCTCGCTTTGACCCTGCTTCCTCCAGCTACTACTTGGCAGCACACAGTCTCCCTCATGTCATCAACCCGGTGGAGTCCCGGCTGGGTGAGCTCCTGAGGAGGCCAGGGAGGGACCCTGAATCTTCAGCCTGGGCTTGGAGATGGGTTGTATATGGTGACAGTTCCTAGGCTGGGTTGGCCTGAGGGCGTTAAAGGAGTACAGGGCATGTGGGCTTCCTTTTTGTGATATTCTATTGACATTTGCATCTCCATATCGCCATGTTCCCAAAGGATTTATTTACTTACTTGTTTTTTAAAATATTTATTTATTTGTGCATATAAGAGCTGGGGTGTAGGCCAGAGGTACTGGGATGTGTGTGTTTGTGAGGATTCACCAGAGACAGAGTTGGGAGCAAAACAGGAGGACCTACTGCTGATGGGAGCAGCGGGTGAGACAGGAGAGGTCTGTTGTGCCATGTGGGTTAGCTCCCTGGCCAGGGACCAAACCCATGCTGCAGTGGCTGTTGTTAGCTTCATAGTGCTGAGACTTAACTCCTTGCGCCACGAGAGGGGACCCGCTCCAAAGCATTTATTAAACATGCTTTCCAGCACTTTTTAGAAATGAATGGGATAGGCTGTGTCTCCCTCCCCGAGCACCACCAAGGAAAGATGTGGTCACATATGTGGGAAAGACAACGACAAAAATACAGGAGGGCAGAATTGGAATTGACAATTCTGCTGAGGAACCTTGACGCTAGGATTCCAGTTTTTCACTTTTGGGGTGGAACCTAGGAAGAGTAGATGTGACCAAGAGCTGTCATACAGGCAAACCAAAGTGAATATATTACTGATTGTGGAATTTCAGGCCAGTGAAGACTCAAGAGGTCTTTGCAAATTCCTTTTCACTCATTCATTCAGCAGACATTGGCTGGGGCCTGCTCTGTGACAGTGCTGAGTTCAGAGATATAGAAGGGCATTTCCAGCATGAGAACTATGAATCTTGATGTAGAAGAATGAGAGCGCATAGACATTCAAGAAGCTCAGGGAGGTTTAGTGTGACTGAAATGTGAGTGAGTGACCAAAGATGAGGCAGGCAAGGCAGGCAGGTGCCAGATCATAAAGGACCACAGTAAGGAGTCTGAACTTTAACTTAGTATGAATGGCTAGCCATTGAAGGATATGAAGCAGGGAACTGCCATGAGATCAGATGTATACCTATGCATAAAACTAGTTATAGTAATACGAGTACAATGTGGTAATGGCAGAGAAAGCTATCTTAGTCAAGAGGGGCTGAGAGGAGGGGAGCATTTCAGGGGCATTTGGGGGATAAGGGCTGTCCTCCATCTTTGGAAGCATATTTAGAAGTTCTTTAGCATAGACACTTAGGACTGGAGGACATCCTAGTAATTATCAGCTGGGGAAACTGAGACCCAGCATTAGTGTCCAGCAAGTTACAGGCTGCCCTAGAAGATCTAGATCCAACATGTTTTGGTGTTCTGACTCCCCTTCTCTTCATACCACAGGATCCAGTGCTGCCTCCCTTTACCCTGTGCTCAACTTTCTACTCTATGTACCTGAGCTTGCCCACACTCCCCTGTATATTCAGGACAAGGATGGAGCTCCAGTGGCCACCAACGCCTTCCACAGTCCCCGCTGGGGTGGCATTATGGTAATGGTCATGCTCTGCAGACCCCAGAGGTTTTGGGTACAGACGGATGTTCCCTAAGATTATCCTCTGATGTCCTCTATGGCCCGGCCTGTGGGAAGGACTGCCACTGAGCAGGCGAGGGTGTTGTGAGCTCTTGCCTCACACAGTCCCACAGCATTTGATTTCTGCCAGTGTCTTCTATAATTTTATCCTTTTGCATGTAGCAATTTGTACTTGCTGAGAACTCAGTGTGCATTGGAGGTTTTAACCCTTCTTGTGGGAGTTTTGCAAGGTTGGGAACTTCTATCTCCCCTGTTAGACTGGGAGTTTCTCATGGGTCAGAACTCTAAAATGGAATAAAAATATCTCTTTCATAGGCTTTTGAGGGAGTAATAGAGAAATTTATTTAAAGCTTCTAATAGCGGGGATCAAAAATATTAGCTGTGCCATCAGGTTTGTAATTTCTGAAGAGCAGAGACTAACTCTTTTCACTTAAGGCCTCTGGGTGTCTAGGGGAGGGCTGTGCACAGTCCTGGTGTGATATGATAACCTCCTATCCCCTCGCAGGTGTACAATGTGGATCCCAAAGCCTACAATGCCTCGGAGCTGCCGGTGAGAGTCGAAGTGGACATGGTGCAGGTGATGGAGGTGTTCCTGGCTCAGTTGCGGTGAGGTCCTGGGTCATCCACTTGGGGGCATGGCCACTGATTCTGCCCACATTCTGCTGGGCTGACTGAAATGAAATTTTATCTACCTCGGCTGTGTTCAGAGCCCAGGGAAACCAAAAAAGGTTTCTAAGGATCACTTCATCTTCCTAGGACCTAGTTGCTGACAGACTGTTTAAGAAAAAAAGACACATGAATATCTGGTTTATTGGGTGAGATTAGGGGTGCTTAAGACAATAACTGTTGGTCTGTTGATAGCGACTGCCTGAAGACCTGTGTTGAGGATTCTAAGGCTGTGTCTGGGCTCATCAGGAAAGAGGATTCTGATTGATTAGCAGTGTCTGTCATGGCTGCAGGATTAGCGAGGCGCAGCATGCCTGCCCAGTCAGAGGGAGTGCTGGATCATCCCTTAACTCTCAGTGGCCCCGTTTGTCCAAAGAGAGTAGACAGGGTGAGAGGATTAAACTAAGTTGGTGTTATTAGAAATATTTAGCCATGGAAACCTTCTAAGGTCTTAAAAGTCCAATATAAAAAATGTTGGGCTTGGGCTTTGGGGTTGCTTAGTGTTCCTCATCCCCCAGAAACCGAAAACACTGACCTGCAGGCCCCATGGTTCTGGGTGAGACTGGAAATCACTTGTAGTTACTCCAGGAATCTTAGTTATCTTCTCCCACCTTCTGGTCTCAGCTCCCTTGACCTTACTTTGCTATTCTACAGGCTGCTTTTTGGAATCGCTCAGCCCCAGGTGCCTCCAAAATGCCTGTTATCAGGGCCTCAGAGTGAAGGGTTAATGACCTGGGAGCTGGATCGATTGCTCTGGGCTCGGTCAGTGGAGAACTTGGCCACAGCCACCACCACTCTCACTTCCCTGGCACAGCTTCTGGGCAAGATCAGCAACATTGTCATCAAGGATGATGTGGCATCTGAGGTAAGCGGGCAGGGGATGGATGCTGTGGTCTGGGATTGGAGTGGCCAGAAAGGGTTAGGGTATGGTGCTACCAGAGAGCCAGTTGAGGAGCAGGGTATGTGTGGGGGATCCCTTCCTTCAGTCCCAGGCTTCCTCTAGAAGGCAGTGCCAGCTCCCCAGGGGGTGGGGGTGTGAGGTTTTAAGCAAATGCTAAGAAAACCCACCATAATCCCTTTCATACTGGCCTCCACGTATCCTGGTGAATTCCAGGCCGCCTCTCTGGTAGATGGAAGATACGTTGAGCCCCAGTGCCCTCACTCCCATTCCTCCCCTCCCACCCCCAATGCCTAGGACTTACTGTCACTCCCGTCCCCCTTCCTAGGTGTACAGGGCTGTAGCTGCAGTCCAGAAGGCAGCGGAGGAGCTGGCTGCTGGGCACCTGGCTTCTGCCTTCGTTGCCAGCCAGGAAGCGGTAACATCTTCAGAACGTGCCTTTTTTGACCCCTCGCTCCTCCACCTCCTCTATTTCCCTGACGACCAGAAGTTTGCCATCTACATCCCGCTCTTCCTGCCTATGGCTGTGCCCATCCTCCTGTCTTTGGTAAAGATCTTCTTGGAGACCCGCAAGTCCTGGAAAAAGCCTGAGAAGATAGACTGAGCAGCACAGCGTCTTACAGGAAACCTTCCTTCCCAGCCAGTGGGAAGTATTAGATTGAGAGGCACAGAAATGGAGCCAGTCATGAATGATTGGTCTACCTCCAGCTTGCTCTTGCCTCTCCAGCAGCCAAACCCCAACACTACAAAATGGGTTATCGCCCCTTCCCATTTCTCTGGCGCAAATCCCATTCCCCATACCCCATCTCAAAAGTCACATCATCTGGGGCTCTTTATCCAGCTTGAATGTGAAGGTACAGTCTCCCTTGGGGGCAGGGGCAGCTCGTGCTTTGGCCTTGTTCCCCACAGTCCTCTGGCACTGAGAGGAGCATTAGGGGAAAACCTGGGTTGGTTCTAGTGCACTCCATTCCATGCTACTCCCTAAGCCCTTGGGGAGAGCCCTAGCACTGCTTTCGTGGAAGGGCCAGGTGTAGATCACCTCTGGGCCCTCTCCCTTACTCCCTTCCCTCCTGACTGGTGATGCCATTGGGTGTAGCCTGACAGGAATCTAGGAAGTGGCAGCTTAGGACCTGTTGCTGTGTGTGTGCAGGGGCTCCCTTCATCCTTTCACAGAGGCAGTGCGGTGACCTGGGATCTGTCATGCCTGCTCTCATACCCTTGCTTCTTCATTTACCATCTGGGGAACTTTGAATGAGCTACTGAATCTCTGTGAGCCTCAGTTTTTCATTTGTTAAATGGCACTACTAACACCTTACCTTGTAAGGTGGTTTGAGAATTAAATGTGACAAACTTGTGAAAGTGTTTGGTGTATTCTGGGCTCTCAATAAACAGGTTGACTGTGAGTTGGACCGATATGAAGTATGAGCATTTCCTTCCTTCATGTGTAGTGATGGTTTTATAGAATATGTTCTCCTGGGCTCACATCACAGGTCCACCTTGCTTCCGTGTGACCATGTGCTCTTTCAGCCTCTCTGACTGGGGGGACCTTTTGGTTGCTAGACACCTAAGCTCTTGTCCCTCCGCATGTCTTGGGTTGCCCAGTAAGGCTGTTAGCATCTACTTTTTCTTGGGGGATCTAGGAGAAGATCTCTTGTGCTAGTGTAAGCCCTCAGATACCAACTCATCATTCATCAGTTCAAAAAAGGAAAATACACCGAGCATGAGCTGCAGCAGACACTGGGCTAGCTGCACGGGTATGATAGAAGACAAGACAGGCTCTCTGCTTACACGAAACTGATCTTTTGGGGGAAGTGTCAGTGTACAAATTAATTCAGATAATGTAGTAGAAAAACAAATCAGGTAGTGACAGTGGTTTAGTGCTTTAGATTGGGTTGAAGGAGGGTCTTGGAACAGATGTCCCTTGAACTGATACCAGAAGGACAAGAGGCCATCTGGGGAAATAGCATCTCTGGCAAAGGTCCTGAGGTGGGAACTCACTTGATGGGTGGAGAGAAGAGGAGAGAGGCTAGAGCACAGTTGGTTAGGAGTAAAAGTAGCTAGGACTTCCCTATAGTACACACCGACAAAATGACTTACTTGGCAAACCCCTCTCTGGCTGGGTGAACAGCCCTCCAGCGTGGGTGGGCGGGACACTGACCGGGCCCACCCAGGGGGCGGGGCCTGGGCGGAGCGGTACCTGGGGCCCTGGCCGGGGGCGGGGCTGCGGACGCTCCCCCTTCCCCAGGCTCCAGCCGGCGCAGGCAGCCGCGGCGGCAGCAGAGGCAAGCCGCGGCCCCGCGAGGCCATGAAGGTGAAGAAGGGCGGCGGCGGGGTTGGGTCGGGGGTGGAACCCGCTCCTGGGACCTCGGGGCCCAGCGTGGAGTCCAAGTTGGAGCCGCAGCCGCAGGCGGAGTCCGAATCCGGGTCCGAGTCGGAACCCGAAGCAGGCCTGGGGCCCAAGCTGGGGCCGCTGCAGAGGAAGCAGCCGATCGGGCCGGAGGATGTGCTGGGGCTGCAGCGGATCACTGGCGGTGAGCACTGGCGAGAGAGCGCCGCTCGCAGGCCGGAGGGAGAGAGCGCGGGAGGGGCTCCCAGCAGCGCTCCCCGGGCCCCCGCCCCCTTTCCCGCCCGACCCCCCGCTTCCCCTCCCCCACCCGATTTCCCCCTCTCCTTCGTCTCTTACCTTTCTTCCTCCAAACCGCAAGTGC
>PVIJ01017336.1:0-29692 GCA_004024925.1 Scalopus aquaticus
GGTGAGAGGGTTCACCAGATACAGAGTGGGGAGCAGAACAGGCAGATCAGAAATACACTGCTGAGGGGAGCAGCGGGCGAGGCAGGAGAGGTCTTGCCGCACCATGTGGGATTCTCCCCGGCCGGGCGTCGAACTCGCATCACGCGCTGCCGACAGCTCCACAGTGCAGCGCTCAACCGCTGCGCCACCAGGGAGGCCCAGACACTGAGGGTTTTAAAGGCCATATTAAGCATCCTTTCAGGAACCTGATGATGGAGACATTAGTGTTCTCCCTGATTTAGAGATAGGGAACAGAAACCCAGAGAGGTTGATATATCCAAGGTCACACAGCTAGTAAATGTTATGGCTGGGATGGGCTTAATATTGAATAGTTCTTAGGAACTTCTGAACTAGGGTATGAAACCCCTAGCAAGTATTAGCAATAGGAATTGCAAATTGCTTAGAAAACCCAGACATCAAGAAGAGGTTAGAATAAGGAAAAGGGTTTCATGTAGCTCATTTTTCACTTGATCAGGACAGGAAGATACTCAGGCAATGTCTTAGAGTCTCTCCCAGCTTTTGGCCAAGATTTTATCTTTCCTTTTCCTCACCAAAGATGGCATCAGCTTAATGTAAACGGGAAAAATCTACTCAGTCACCTCAGAACTAACTTTTGTATAAAATCTTTGGTTTATTTTTACAACATCAAAATCAGGGGTATAGACAGAAAATTCAATAACATTATAATCCTGGTGATGCCCTAGGTCTGGAATGACATTTATTTAGGCAAAACCACACTTGTGGTCCTAGGAATGATACTTGTAGCATTTTAAACCTGCATCAGACCCTGCTGCAAAGACCCTTTCCCCTGTATTTTTAAATCCTCTGGGATAAAACAAATTTTATTTCAGTGAAAAATCAAGTCAGTGAAAAATACGTCTCAATAATGACCATATCAAAAAGTGGGCAGAAGAGCTAAAAAGACACTTCTCCAAAGAAGAAAAGCAAATGGCCAACAGGTATATAAAAAATGTTCAACATCACTCATAATCAGGGAAATGCAAATCAAAACCACAATGAGATACCACCTCACACCTGTGAGAATAGCACGCATTAAAAGTACAGGCAACAAGAAATGCTGGCGAGAATATGGAGAAAAAGGAACTCTCCTACACTGCTGGTGGGAATGCAAATTGGTCCAACCTCTACGGAAAGCTGTACGGCAATTCCTCAAACTGCTAAAAATGGAGCTCCCATATGACACAGCAATACCACTTTGGGAATCTACCCAAAGGACACAAAAACACTAATCCAAAAGCACACATGCACCTGCATGTTTATTGCAGCACTGTTTATAACAGCTAAGGTATGGAAAAAACCCAGATGCCCAAAAATAGATGACTGGATCAAGAAGATGTGGTACATATACACAATGGAATACTATGCAGCATTCAAAAAAGATAAACACATGCAATTTGCAGCGACATCGATGGAACTAGAAGGGCTCATGCTCAGTGAAATAAGCCAGAAAGAAAGAGAAAATTATCGAATGATTTCACTTATAACAGGGCTATAGGGAAACCAAAGAAGAGAGAGACACTCAGCGGGGCAGGAGGAGGATAAGGGCACAAAATGGAGTAGAAAAGGCCACAAGGGACCATGGTGATGGGTCATGGGTGAATTGGTGGTGGGCTACCCAAGGGGAATACAAAATGTAAAAGATATAAAAAACAATAAAAAGAGAGGGAAGAAAAACATAAAAGACAAAAAAAAAAAAACACTGCAAACCAAATTGTATATTCAATGTAGAACTTTTAAACATACATCTTTAACAAATTCATCTTCAAGAGATTGATCTGCCAAAGGCTTTACTTTACTGTGTGAACTTGATGAAAGCAATCCCACTAATAATAGAAATAACTGATTTTCCACATGAAGTATGTGATTAAATTTTTACAAAATTAAAAAAAAATAATGACCATACTCTGTTTGGGGCCTCCTGCCCACCAATTATGCTCATGAGCATACTTCAGAAAGGCTTCCCTGTGGCAGCTTGTTTGGAGCAGATATGATAATGGAAGAGGAGAAGACACCCCCTAGGTGGGAGAAGGTCTGGGACCCCCAGGTATCTCCAAAGGTTGTCCAAAGGCCTTGGGTCTCTTCCAGCCAGACCTTCTTCTCCACTCTTCACTTAAGACTTCCCCACTAGGCCTCCTGGTGGCACAAGGGGTTAAGTATCAGCACTATGAAGCTATTCGCAGCCACTGCAGCACGAGTTCGATCCCCGGCCAAGGAGATTCCCACATGGTGTAGCAAACCTCCCCTGTCTCACCTGCTTCTCCCCTCAGCAGTGTACTTCAGTTCATCTGCCTGTTCTTCTCCCCACTCTGTCTCTGGTTAATCCTCTTACCACCCCCACATCTCTGGCCTGCACCCCAGGTCTTGTATGCATAAATAAATAAATCTTTTTAAAAAATTTAAAAAAAGACATCCCCAATAAAAATGTACACGCTCAGTGGAATGAAAAAATTAGCAGACACTGACCCCCCCCCCCCCCCCGCCACGTGGAATTTTGGAGAGGAATTATTTTGCATTTCCTTGTCTATAATATGAGGCATTAAATTTGACAAGTTATCCTCAAATCTCCCTGCATTTGAGAGAAATGGATCCTGTACAACCTGCAGTTGTCCAGGTCCCAAAAGAGTTGGTTGCAATTGGTCTGGGGTAGAGCCCAGGTATTGGTAGAGGCCCTGGGTAATTTGAATATGCAGCCAGTGGTGGTCTCCATCAGAGTTCTCAGCCTAGGTTATATATTAGAACTTCTGGAGAGAGTAGAGAAAATCCCAGGCCAACTAAATGAGTAGACTCAAGCAATCAATATTGTTGAAAGCTGCTAGGTGATACTGAAATCGGGGAAAAAGGGGCTCAAATGCCCAGCCACCAAAATGCCCCAAAAGGCCAAAAGGCCAAATACAACAAAGGACAGTGCCTGATGAGAGGACAGGGCACTGCCTGTGGGTTCTCACCCGCGCGCACAATTGCAGGAGACTTCAGGCTACAGGAACAACAGCAGCAAACATGGGGTTTATTGTACAAACGGGGGAAACAGAGAGCTCACTGCAGCCTCAGGTGGCGGCCGCCTCACCCAGAACGCAGCGGGGACGGCAGCTCCTTGGGAGGTGCTGGGTGACACCCACAAATAGGTCTCTGAGACACCAGGCCCAGGGCCTCAGGGGCTCCTTTCAGGCTACGTCAGACACAGCACCGGGGGCCCGGTCTCTGCAGAGTCCTTCGGTTTCTCTTCCTCCTCGGAGGGCGGCTGCTGGTGCTTCTTTTCTTCTTTCTTCTCTTCTCAGAGGCCAGGAACTGACTTCTCTCTTCTCTCTTCGGAGTCTGGAACCGTCGTCTTCCTTCTCCTGGGGGCTGGTCGTGTCGTGTCTTCTCCTGTTTGGTTCAATCTTTTCCCCCCTCTTCGGTTCAATCTTTTTCTTTTCCTTCCATCTTTCTTTTTTTTCCGGAGTCTCCAGTCCTGGCTTATATCTTCTCCCAGAGTACCATCCATAAGTCTGATTGGACCGTGTTCAATCCTGGAGTTGATTGGACCGACCTATCAGCTCCTAGCACCTGATTGGTCCATACAAAAAAACGGCAGTTACTGGGCAGGAGCAACTGCCATAACTGACTCCAGAGCAGCGGGATAAGAGGCCCCACTGCTCCTGCAGGCACCCAAGCTGCTAAGGCAGCTTGGTTCCGGTAACAATACCAATATGTAGCAAGGGTGGAGAATCACTCAGATAGATAATGGGTAGAAGACCATTAAAACAAAAACCTTGCCTTATTTAGAATCCTACAGTCCCTTTTACTCTTAGCATTCTGTTGTTCCATCTAAAGTAGGTGTTTTCCAAAATTGAGCATATCACAGAGAAATAAGCCAGAAGGAAAAAGAAAAATATCGAATGGTATCACTTATAGGAGGAATATAAGAGAGCCAGATGAGAAATCAGAAGAAGAAAATAACACACAAAACAAAAAATAGCAGGCAACCACAAATAAGAGACATTCTGCAGGGGAGGGGGAGGAAGAGGGACCAAAACAGGGGAGAAAAGAGCACAAGGAACTATGGTGATGGTTCATTAGTGAATTGGTGGTGGGAAACTTGCGGGGGATACAGAATAATGTAAAGGATAGAAATAAAATAAAATTAAAGAAAACAAACAAACTTGAGCATATCAGAATCACAGGGTATTAGGAGGCAGGGAAATTTCCTCCTATCCTTCTATGTTCTACCAAGGTTGGTGGAATAATCAAATGAACACCAGAGAGATTAGGAGAGAAACCGTGTTTAATTTTACAAGTACTGGGAATGTGCATAAACATATAGATTCCAAAGCCAGTGATGCAAAATTGAGGGTATATATCCTGAGCTAGGAAATGGGATAGGAGCCTGGAGCTTCAAGGAGAGAGGAGGGTGACTCATATGAGGAAGAGAGGCTGATTTACATGAAGAATAGGTACTCTATAATTAGAAATTAATCCTGTCATATAGATTTTTCAGATAGAATGATCATAGCCCTAATTCTGAGTAAGACCCCCAATTTCATTCTTCTAGTTAGTTAAGGGGGCAGTAAAAGTTTCTCATGAGCTTGTAGGGCCTCAGTTGACCTCAATTCCAAATTATCCAAATGTTAAAGTGGCACATTTTAGGAACATCATTTTTGAACATCTTTCAGAAGCCCATATCCTTCAAGAGCTTGTAAAAACAAAGACTTTTTGGCCCAACTCCAGATGTTCTGATTCATTAGTTCCAGGCTAGGTAGGAATTTGCATTTCTAGCAAGATCTCAAATGATGCTATTGCTGGTCCAGAGATCACATTTTGGAAACCAATGTTCTTTGGCAAAATGAGTATCAGACTTCCTTAAAGAAGCAAACAGAACCAAGAATAAGTAATTTTGTTGGAGAAAAATAAACTGGTGAAGAGAATTATACAGGGCTGCTAGGATCAGCCTCATAGGTAGATTCTGGACAGTTAACATGTGATATAGAGACAGTGATTGGATACTAAAGTACAAAGAAGACAATGCCTTGAGAATTGAGAAAACAGCAAATACATACTTCATCTATGTCAACGTTTGGCCTGGAGCCTAGAGCTATTTGTTAGTCAAATCATAGGAAGGTAGAAATGTTGGAACATGTGCTGAGTTCATCAATAATTTCAATCTAATTCCATCAGAACTCTCCAGTATCTTTGTTTACAATCTTTCAACTATTCATATTTTATGAATTGGGTTATTTATATTATTTTTCTGGTCATATATATTTAGATACACCCAAACCATGCTGAACACATAGAAAGTGCATAATCATTGTTTTGAGTGATTTGGGATGCTTAAAAGACAGACCCAACAAGAAGGGAGAAAAATGCATATGGGATGGAATGGGTAAGACTAGCCTGTACTAAGCTGTGGGTGGACATACCTATTTGTGTTAAAAAAACAAAATAAAAAATAAAAAAAATTTAGTTTACATCAAAAAATAGTTTGGTGACAGAAGTTATAATGTACAGAAACTAGAGCCAAGGCTCAGATCACAAATCATTTGTCTGATGTTCCATAGTTCATAGTAAAAAGCCCAGAGTTGAATCTGTGTATGTCTGACTCTAAAGCCCAGATACTTTCCACTGTATCTCTTCTTCCTTTTTCTACATATATCCTATGCCTTTCTTTAACCTATGTAGATACCCTGGAAAATTGTTAGCTTTCCTAATCCAGTGCATCTCAAACTTTAATGTGTTAAGAATCCCCTGGGGTCTTGTTACAAATACACATTCCAGGGTGGGGTCTATGATTCGGCAGTTTCAAAGCAGCTCCCAGTGATGCAGATGATGCTGATACATGTATCCACACTTTTCAAATCAATGTGGGTTGAAAGAGAGCTTTATTAAAATGAATGAGGAAAACAACATACTGTCGGAAGGTCTACGGTTTACTTTTGAATAACATGGGGGCTAGGGGCATCCACTCCTCTGAGCAAAAACTTTGAAAATCCACGTATAATTTAGAGTTGGCCTTTGGTATCTTGTGAGTTCTGCATCTACAAATTCCGCATCAGTGGATTCAATCAACCAAGGGTCAAGGTTGGTTGAATCCATGAATGCAGAGCCTACAGATAGAAAAATATCCTCATATAAGTGAGCCCCTGCAGTTCAAATCTGTGTTGTTCAAGGGTCAAGTGTACTTTGAAGAAGACTGTGTCAGTCTAAAAAGTGGATGATGAAATGGAGTATAGGCTGTGTTTAAAAGATACAAAAAACAACTGGTTACATTTTGCTTTTAAATGGTCAATCAACTGTTTGGTACCAAATAGGCAAACAAACCCCTGCCTTTAATTGGTTCAGTCTAGAGGATTTTCACTTTACTGCAGTGGGGAAGAGTCCAGAAAGTGGCTGAACTGTTGATAATTGAGGGAAAAGTACAGTCTTACATATAATTCTAATATATGTTTTTAAATTGTGATTAATTTTTTTGTGTATATGGTTTTGGTGGTTGAAGAGTAATGATGCAACAGGTCTTCTCCTCCCATGTATGTGTAAAACTTAACTTGGATTTTCGAAAACTAATTCAACTATACTCTGCAATAATATCTTATGTCTGGATGCTCCTTAAATCACAAAATGGGTTTAGTTCTTGTTCTAAGTCATTACCAATATTTCCAACCATCTTTGTGCTTCCAGAATTTCCATATGGACTCCCACCCTGACAAGGTAAAGTGGAAATCAATTTGGCTGCACAGCAGGTCCAGACTACAATAACTGACATCAAGAATTCTATCCTATGGGAAGGGTCAGAGAAAGTAGAACTGCCTGTAGTCAGCCTGGAAATCAAAGCGAAATAAGCTGAAATCTCTGTGGACAAGAAACAAAAGGGAATAGCTAGACATGGATAGAGTTTATAGGAATATAGAGGAATAGAACAGAGAACTATTCAACAGGAGTTGGATTTTTAATTAAGGAAATAGAGTTATTGGTCACTCCAACTTTCAATTCACACTAGGTTTCCACACAAACACATGAAAGGTTAAAAAGATCCAACCAACCAGCCAACTATTTTTTTCAGGAAAAATACAGTTTGACTATTGTTATTTTCTGAAATAATGATCACACAAGATATTTAGAAATTGTGGTGATGTTGCCTTGGGCTCTTTACCAAACAAGGTTCCTAAAAATAAGTCTAGTTTTATAGTTTAGCCTAATGAGAAAGGAGCCTTTAATATTTTGGTAAATGAGCACTTTTTGTAGCATGTTTTGCTCAGGAACTAGGTGCCAGTTTTCTTGGGATGGAGCGATACCTAGTTTTGTTGTTATTTGTGCTACTTTGAATTTTCCTGGCATAAATGATGCCAGAAGGTTGTTTGTCATTATATAGTCTTTATGGCTAAAGATTTTCTTTCAAAGTTAGAGCTATATGAGATTTTCTTGGTTCCTAAAGAGGAGATTATGGCAATCCATGGCTATTTTTCTTTAGCTGGATTAGAAGAGAAGTTACATATTTTTATCCTAAATTTTCAAACACCGTTCAACACAGTTTGAGAATTTTAGTAAAGATGTTTTAAGAGACAAAGAAAGACATCAATAAAAAGGGATATGAAAATTAAATCTTTAATCAAGTCTTAGAATTTGAAATATGTTTCATCTCACAAATTGATTTTGATAAATTCATATGGACTAGTGTGTTGAGAAGGATTCTGAGCTTAGCTTCAAACCACATCACAATTGAGATGCAACGATCACCAAACACCCAACTTAGGGAAATGACAACACACCTGTCATCCATTTCAGGAACCTAAGTGACAAAAGGCTATATACTTAAAAGGGGAAAATAAGAAAAACTTTTTTTTCTGCTCAAGAGGAATAAATTCAAACAACACAGATTTTTTTTTTTGAGAAAATGGAGTCACCAGAATTTTCTGCAAATTGTAAATACTGCAGGATGTCATATGTATTGTAAGGTAAATTATACATTCACCATAAAGAAATGTTAGTCAATGAAATTACAAACAAATCCTCAAAGAGAAGGCAACCTTACAGAAGGAGGCTGACCATTCCCTTTTCTAGAATCTCCATTAAATTAGCAATTTGATTATATCATGTTTATATACTTTCATTTTGTTTTTTTTTTCCCTCTCTCCCTATAACTTGGCTTCCAGAGGGAAAGTCCAAATAACCTAGGAAAGGTTATGATTCCTGATTTTTTTTTTTAATAATCACTGAGAAGAGAAAATTACCTTGCAGTACTTTCCTCCTTTGTATGCATTTTCATTGCTAACGGAAGAACTACTTTCCTTTACACCAAAATGTATTCCCACACCATCCTGGCATCTATCACACCTACCCATGGGTAACCCAGCAAGGCCTACTTTTGCCCACGCCTCCTCTTTGATATAAAACACAGATGATATCCAAATTTTGAAGTATCATTCACTATATGATGCAAAATTGTTAATGCTGACTTTAAAAATAGAAACTTTTTAAGGGGTTGACTTCCTATTTCATGGCATGTGGTGATAAGTATGCCTTGAAATAACAGGCTAATTAATTTTCTAAGAAAACAAAATCAGTTGCATAAAGGGGAAATTAGAAGGAAATCCAAATTATAATGAGAACCATCAACCCTTAGGTACAAAAGTGGAAAATTCATTATTTAGTTTCAAATAGTGAAGAACATTACCAGTTCCAAATGTTCTATTTCATCTGGCTGTCTTTTCTCGTGTGTATTCATATTTCAAGGTTCTATCACATGTCCGTTTTATGATTTCGCTGAGTATAGGTTGCAATACATGATATTTTGGTACTTTTTGAGAGAAACACATGATTTGTAACCTTACAATTATCCAACTAAATAAATTTAAATTTAGAGACACATTTTTCTTTAAAAGCAAAACATTTTAAATCATACAGCCTATAAAGAAAACTAGGGAGGGCCTCCCTGGTGGCCCAGCGGTTAAGTACTGCTCTGTGGAGCTACCGGCCCCGTGACACGAGTTTGACGCCCAGCCGGGGAGATTCCCACAGGGCGAGGCAGACCTCTCCTGCCCCCCCTCCTGCTCCCCTCAGCAGTGTATTTCTGTCAAACTGCCTGTTCTGCTCCCCACTCTGTCTCTGGTGAACCCTCTTGCTGCCCCGTGCCTCTGGCCTGTACTCCAGCTTGTATGCATAGATAAATAAATCTTAAAAAAAAAAAAAAAACTAGGGAAAAAAAAACAGTGATACTTCTAGATATACGTAAATAGGGATTTAGCTGAAAGGACAGGTTTGAGCCAGAATTTTTCCTCTTAGTTGTGCATGTATGAGGACCCTCACCCCCAAACCACAGAAGTGCATGCAGAAGAAAAATAACAGTATTTAAGTTTGGCACTTCCTTATTATCTTTGGGGAATTCCTCTATTATTTAGTTTGTAGAAGTAAAACTATAAAGCACAACTAAAAGATTATTTTTAAAAGGTAACATGATGACTCTCATACAGGCATAAAATGAAACATTTTGTTTAACTCACTATAGAATATATATAAATATATATGAAAATTATTTAAAATCATTAGACTGTATATATGTATAAATATATGTAACACAAAATGAAAAGTATTATTTAGCTAGTAAATTAGTAAGGGAATTGCTAAGAAGTGAAAGTCATATTGAAAGAAAATCCAATGAGCAAATGCTTTCATTTTTCAGGAGTGGTGAAATAAATTTCATTTTGATAGGTATGTTAAAAATAACAGGCCGAAAAAGGAGTGACATCCTCAGCTCCATGTCACCAAACTGAGACTTAATTACAGTCTCACATTCCTCAAAATGAAATCATAATTAACAGGAATCTGCCTGAGAGGAAGACCCCAACCCTCTGGGACCAGGTAAGCTGGCGCCAATCAATCAGCTCTTCGCAGAGTTCGCGTTCCTTGTTGTTGCGTCCTTCTACCTGTTAAATCTCGCCTGGTCTAGCGTTTAGGAGCTCCTTCTACCTGTGAAATTAGATGTTACCTGGTTCTTGGATTCCTGAATAAAACCAGTAATAATTCTAAACTTTACTCAGTTTTTTAGCAGACACAAAACTGCCTTCTATGGTGGGAGAGGTCAACATGTCTAACCCTCAGGAGAAAATATCCATCTGTATGTTTATGGCAAGAACATTACCTTGGTGTCTGTTATCTACAAATCAGGTATTGAATTAAATATGTGTGAGGCTCAGAGGCCCCATGGTAACCAGGCAGGATATGTTAGCACCTCATTTTCACTGAAGACACTCAGTCATATTTTGAGTTCATTTCAAAGTCTTTTATAATTTTTTCCTGCAGTCAATAGATCCGTTCCATGAAGCCACAAGTTCGGGAATGCAAAACAATCTTTTACTTATTAAATTTTGTTTGTTTATTTGTTTTCCTTCCACCAAACCATTGTGCTCTTACCCCATTGCCCCCTCTCCTACCTCCTCCACTCTTTCCTCCATACTCTCTGGCAACTATTATCTTCTTTTTACCAAGTTCAAATTTTTATTTCTTCTATTGCTTGCATATAATTGTAAGGGCATCTTTTAAATGAATATAGAAAATTAGGATTAACTTGCAAAACCTGACATAACCCCCAGTTCCTGAATACTCATTAGCCTGTTGGTAACAGTTCCCAAACTCCAGATTCTTGTTTCCACACTTATGTAGGATTTGCACTGGCTGCTCAGATTCACCCTTTGGGGCCTGAGACTTTCGGGTTGTCTCTCAAACCTGTCTGTTAGTCCCTGCAATGTGCTGCCTGCATTCTCTCTTCCTCTGCCACAGGTGGAGGATACTGCTATCTGAGAAGAAGTTTGAGAGCTTCTCCCTGCAATCCCTAATGCCAGAGCTCACCCTGAGGATTTGGATACCCTGTCAGGAATGTTTTCACCCAGTGTCCCACAAACAAGTAGCTTTCAGGGACAGGAAGGCCTCTGGAGTGCTTGGCAGGTCAAGGTTCCAGAAGGAAATGACCTGATCTCATACCATTCAGCCTCTTGCTCGCTCTGTTACAGCCACACAGGCCTCCTTGCTATTTTTTGAACCCAGTGAGTAAACTGCAGTCCGTTACAGCTGCTGGAACACTCTTTATCCAGGTATAAGCCACGCCCTCACCTTCTTCAGGTCTCTTACATTACCTTTCGGCAAAGCCTTGCCTGGTGATCCTGCCTAAAACTGAAAGTCTCATCCCACCTCAGCCCTTTCTTATCACTCAGGGCCCTGCTTATTTTCCTTTCATTTGGCACATTTAATTGTTATTTATGTCTTTTACATTTTGTATTCCCCTTGGGCAGCCCACCACCAATTCACCCGTGATCCATCTCCATGGTCCCCTGTATTCTCCTCTCTTCCATTTTGTGCCCTTATCCTCCCCTCCACCCCCCCACCCCCCACCGCTGAGTGTCTCTCTCCTACCCGGCCTCCCTATAGTCCTGTTATAAGTGAAACCATTCGATATTTTTCTTTTTCTTTCTGGCTTATTTCTCTGAGTATGATTCCCTCTAATTCCATCCATGTCGCTGCGAATTGTATGTGCATTTATTTACTTAACTTATTGCTTGTCTGATGAAGGGTAACAGAATACGCCACCCCCAAATATGCCTCTTTTGTGTAAGGGTTATTTTTAGATGATTATTTTTGAGAAATAGCAGACATAGGCGAAACTCTGAAAACAGAATAGAAGCTATCCTTTTTGTAAGGGAAATTTAAATTAGTACAGGAAATCTTCATTTGTAACTGTCTCCCTCTCTGTACCAGGAAGAGAAGATGGCTATTTAAAAAAAAAAAAAAAAAGGCAAGAAAATCTAATCAATGGAGCAGGCTCTGATTAAAGCTGCATAACAACCTTGCCCTTATTTACTGTATCTTCTCTGCTAACCCCCATAGCTGCCCCCCACAATACCACAATATCATTCTTTTGTCTGTAGCTGAAGATGGTATTTAAAGTGATTACTTGGGCCATGTGGGGGAGTTTGTTCATTTTTCCTACTTATCTCCCATGTATATACAAGTTGCACATGATTAAAAACTTCTGTTTGTTCTTCTCCTGTTAAAAGCACTTACTCCTGTTAATCTCTGTTATTACAGGGGCCTCAGCTAAGAACTCAGGAAAAGAGAGGGAAATGATCCTTCCTCCCCTACCCTTACTTCCAGCATGACCGTGTAACAGACAAGAAGGCAGGAGATCCGTGTGTTCTGTTCGATGCTGCATGCCAAGCACCTGCTGAACACATAACTGGAGCTCAGTTAGTATCAGGTGAATGTTGAATGAAATAAGGTGCTGTTTCCTAAGTGTGTGTGTGCATGTTCTCTCTCTCTCTCTCTCTCTCTCTCTCTCTCTCTCTCTCTCTCTCTCTCTCTCTCTCTCTCTCTCTCTCTCTCTCTCAGAGAGATGGAGCACTCTCTGCATATAAACAGCTTCTGTAGTGTCTATCTATTGTCTGTAGGTCTGTAGCTGAGTGGCTGTGCTAAGCTGGTTGATGATCCAGGCAGGGAGACCACCCTCCCTTATCTCTTCCCAGCAGCCACTTTCCCACACAGATGAACTTAAGCAAATGTTTGCCTTCGGGTGTCTGTCCTACCTGCTAACCCATCAGACCAGGCTCAATGGTTTATCTAAATACAGATAATAATCTTGAACATTCCTATCATTTTTACTATAAGACACAAGAAATAACACTAGTGACCCTCAATAGGAAATCTGTCCATTTCTTCTAGTCATCTCAACTCAACTTCCTGATTTAAGTATTTAAGACCTTTTCTTATAGGTATAAATCTCTACTTTAAGCTCTAAGTTTTTGTTTTTCATTTTCTTTCCTTAGTCATGAATCATCAGAGATAAGTCACTTATCTCTGTGATGATAATACAACAAGTAGACTACCATTTAAGGAATTCTAGAATGCACACTAACTACAAGTGCATTTAGATAGTGCCAGTTTAGGGAGAGAGAACTGAAGTACAGGGAGGCTTATCTACTTTTCTCAAGATTATACAGCTGGAATGTATCAGGCCAGGATTTGAAGTTGGGTCACTTGACTCTAGAGCTGGGGCTGTCACTATTGTTTCCCAAGGTCACAGCAATCACCAGCATCACGCAGTGTGGTTCTTGCTCAACTCTTTTGGCTGTTGCCCCAAGAAGCCTAGTTCCCTTGCCTGCTACATTGTCTTTCTTTCTCAGCTTGAAATAAATCCCATTTTCACATCTTCTGATCTCTGAGAAAGTCAAGAGCTTTCCAAATGATTGTTCAGAAAAAAAAAAAAAGTCCTAAAACTCAGGATGCCAAGTGTCCAGAGATCTTCCTGATGCCCTGTGAAGAAGGCATTTCTCTAGGGTGCCCTTAGGCTAAAATCCCAGAGATCACTGGCCACCCTCTAATCCCACTTTTCTGTTCAACTTCTTCTTTCCAACCCATCTCCCCACCTTGTACAAGTCTTCTCTCTTTTCTTTTAAATTTCTTTGACATCTATATCCTGGTTGATGGCCCAGTCTTCATAGAATTACATACAAATCTAAACGGAACATGGAGGGGAACCTCAGTTTATAATACAAGAGGGGCTCAGGTTGAAGGGAATCCACCACCTCAAATGTAAATTATTAGTATAGTTTAAGGAATGGTTTAAGACATGGAAAAAAGTCTTGATTGGATGTGTGATCAGGCATGCATTTCATTTGATTGCTTTTCTTCAAAAGCCATTGATAATTTTAGGTGTATCAAATCACACATACCATCAGGTAGAATTATTTTTTATTTTTAAGGAGAAGTTTCAAAAGAACACCTGTTCTTACCAGCAAATATCCTAAATAACTAGCGGTAGCCTGAAGATGATATGAATTGCTGACCTATTTAGAAAGTTCTTGAAAGCCCCGGTATTAAAATTAGGCCACTATGGAACTTCAAAGGCTTGGTGAGTTAAAATGAATTTGAAATGTCAGTTCAAGTTAAATAATTTAATTATTCTGATCCATTATTTTCTATCAAGATGGAGAGTCATTCTTTCAATTTTTTTTTTTCATACTGCTGGATCTTTTAGCAGTAATAGATAATCTACATATCACCTTTGAATCAAGGTATGTGGAGCTTTCTTGCTGGTTTAATTTTTCTTATTTTGGAAAGACATATAATCTCAGATGATAAGATCATAAAAATAAACTAAATGGAGGCTATGTTTTTCTCTCTTTTCTGTGTAGGTTATAATTTCCAATTTTTGTTTACATAGCTGGCAATTAATTCAGCATTTTGAACTGCATGGATGAAACAAACGATAATTAAAAACAAATGTATCTTGGCTCACATTCTCCTAAATTCCTCTCAAATTCAACTGGCTCCAGTAGACATTTCTCTACTCTCTGTTCTCAATTGCTTACAGTATCCAGACATATCATTTAAAAGATGTTTATTTTTCAGTGTAGAGCAGAAGTGGACACATTTTTTTTCTGTAAAGAACCTCTTGAGGTTTTCCCTTTCACACCTCTACCTTCTGGACTTGGTCCTCTGCGCACTTATCTAGTCTACATGCTATGATCAAGCCCCTCAGCACTCAAGTGTACCACTCAGATGCCTAAACCTGTCCTTTTCTTTAGTTGTGTCTGATCCTCTGTCCAGGCCATTTTCTGTTCGCCTCCTATATCCATTCTCTATTCTTCCTTGCCCTGCTTTTGACCCATGAAGCTGCCCTCATAAACTGTATCCCAATTCCCCACTCCCTTATCTTCTGGCTCTGGTTGAAGTCAGTCAGTGGGAGGTCCCAGCAGGAAAAAATTGGGGGTATGGTTGCATTTTGACTCTGGCTCCCTCCTGGCATACTATCCAAGGTCATAGTAGTCCTAGTAATGCTATTTCTCTCCTTGCTGCTCTGACCCTAAGATGGTGACACCTGCCCACTGTCTAGCCTCTGGTTGCCTCAACATCCTGATTAGATATCTTAATACTGCCAACTTTGCAGTGGGTAGTCACTGCATGAAAATCTCTCTTTTTTGAAAAGATTTATTTATTTATGCAAACAAGCTGGGGTATAGGCCAGAGGTGTGGAGGTGTTGGGGAGGTAACAGGATTCACCAGAGATAGAGTGGGGGGCAGAACAGGCAGATCAACTGAAATACACTGCTGAGGGGAGCAGCGGGTGAGACAGGAGAGGTCTGCTGCACCATATGGGTCAGCTCCCTGGCCGGGGATCAAACTTGTGCTGCAGTAGCTGCTGCTAGCTTCATAGTGCTAAGACTTAACCCGTTGTACCACCTGGGAGGCCCTGTATGAAAATCTCTTAAGTCTTCTGAATGGCTCTGTTTCCTGGTAGTGTCTTGATTGATAGATGCCCTGAATTTCACTTTTGTAGTATCCCTGGAACTCAGGAACCATTCCAATGCATGGTTCACTCTGTTCATTGAACATGCTTTTCCAGGGCACCTTCATCATCACACTCTGTCATTGCAGGTTTCTTCCTTCTTCATTTTGTACTCATTGTTCAGTAAGCTATCTTCCCAAGACTTAACATGAGCCCTTTAAGATAACACAGAATTGGAGGGAGATTCATGCATACTCCGACATTATATAAAAAGCTGGGTTAGTGCAGTTTTCTGAGGAGAGGGTTTATATCTTTCATCCACTTACCAAAGGACCTGTGACCCAAATGGCTAAGAATTAATTTTATCAAAAGATGGAAAATGAGATATGCAAGTTGGGACTAGTTCTACCATTTTAATAAGTGATGCAAGATTCCTGCAGTGTTTTAACCTTAGTGATTTATAACAATTCCCATTTTTATAATGAGAATCAACTCTATTGGGTGTCTAAAAAATAACCTTGGTTCTAAGCACTCTGGGAAATAAAATAAGCAAGTAAAGATAGTAGACAAAATATCAGTCTTATTAATCATTGACACTAGCTTAGTAATAGCTGAGTAATTTAGTGTAAGCCAAATGGGACTAACTAGACTCACTCATCCAACCCTAGGCAAATCTTGAGTAGGGAGACTTTTCAGCAATGAGTTTGTCCAGGTTAAAAGATATGAAGGGTAGAGGACAATTACTAGTCCCTTAGATAGTCTCAAATCAAAAGGAAAAAAGAAAATGATGAGCTATGTTAACTACTTTCAATCCCTCAACCCCAAATTTACCAATCAAATATGTCACTCTACCTCCCAGGGAGAGAGTGAGTACAGAAGTGAAAGAGGGGACAGAAGAATTTCCAACAGCAAATCATATCATTTTTCTACTCCTTGTCCTAAATTATATAATATTTTAAGTTCCATCACTTAATAGTTATCATGTGAAACTCAGAAGTAAAAGCACAGGTTTGCTGTCCTCGTCTACGATTGTGATCACAACCGCATGACTGTGTGTTAGGCTTTAGTCATTCTATCTCCTGGCATCTCCAGACCAGTTCTACCCTACAGCCACTTACCACCCAAGACTGAGGACAACCTATGAGAAGAATAAAAATGCTAAGTCAAACACTAACACTTATAAATAAAAGTGATTCATGTTAAGTGGGTTATAATCCTTTGACTTCAAAAAACAGAAAATCCAATTAGCAGTTATAATCCTTTTGACTTCAAATAACAGAAAATCCAATTCAAATTGATTTAAGCAACATGCAGATTGTTTTGTTTATAGAAATGGAAGCCTGGATGCCCATTAGTGAGTTAGTCACTGACAAATGGGATAAGATTACTCTTATACTAATCAGACTTTGGTGGTGATCAAGATGGGGTCAGCTTCTCCCTGAGGCACATGGACTAAATGTGGGAAGACTGGATCTACCTGGAACAAGAGGGGGCTCCCAGGAGGAGAATGCATGGTATACAACCAATAATGTCTAAAACAGATGTCACGTTCACTGTTGTTTTTCTTTTATCATCTTTTTTGCATGTCCTTGTATAAATAACATGTTGGTCTATCATTGAGATCTAGTTTAATCATTTGAATCTCATAAACAGTCAACAGAGTACAAATGTAAAATAAACATTTGTTGAATAGAAACCAAATGTACCAAACCATCATATGCATGACCCAGAACCAAGATTGGACTAGGTAATCATAGAGATCCTTTCCAATTCTAATTCAAAATAAACTTACGGGAAGTCTATGTCATATAACCAAAAGAAGAATGTTTTCTGAGGCAGCATATCCAAGGGTGTTTCTTGTTACCCATGGAAAAGATAATCCTCAAAACTAGTACATGATTACAATAATCATATTTCCCAAAGTCAGCTGGGTCTGGAGACACAAAACAGATGGGATGGAATACAGTGGTCATCACCACATTTTATTTATTTAGAACTTCATTTGTATGGGGTTCTGGACAAGATATTCAAATACATTTCATTATTTAATTTTAAGATTGCAACGATTCCATGAACCAGGTATTATTTCACCAATTTACAGACCAGGAAATTGAAACTTGGAGGTGGGACATGCTGCCCAAAACATTACCTGTAAACCCAAACATGTCTTTTGGGAGCAAAAACTAAGAGTCATGAACATAAACCAAGAGCACCTCTCAGAGACTCTTCTTATATTCCTCTTCAATGTTTCTGCAATGCCAGAAATGCTAAATGTTTCTTTTTCCAAGGCAAGGTCTCTAGGTTCCCTGTCCTATATAAATTGCTAAGTGCTTAGAAATATGAGATATGATCATCCAGAAAGTTCCCTTGTTAATTATTTTTGGATACTGAAATCTGCAACATGAAGAAGAGAATTTGGTCTGTCACATTTATGGGTAGAATCCTTCCAGATTTGGTGCAAGACCTGCCCAAGACTTTCTTTGATGGATTGCCAGCCATGAAAACAACTCCTCATAAGTCATGTCAACTACTAGCTATCAAACGAAGACCTATTTGTAAGTCTCAGCTAAGTCCTACTAAATCCTTTAACTACCAAAAGTCCAGATTGTTCCATTTGTAAAATAAAGAAAACAGGGGCCTCCCTGGTGGCACAAGGGTTAAGTGCAGCGCAGCAGCGCTGTGGAGCTCTGGGCAGCTGCAGTGCAAGTTCGATGCCCAGCTGGGGAGATTCCCACATGGTGCAGCAGACCTCTCCTCCCTCGCCCGCTGCTCCCCTCAGCAGTGTATTTCCGTCCATCTGCCTGTTCTGCTCCCCACTCTGTCTGCCACCACTCTCTCACTGCCCCACACCTCTAGCCTGCACTCCAGCTTGTATGCAAAAATAAATAAATCTTTAAAAAAAATAAAGAAAACAACATCTGCCCCAAGGATCCTGTAAGATGAGTATTCTGAGTTTAAAGGAAAATAAAAACAAAATGTTGTATCAGCTGTAGAAGAGATATTATAGATCCTGAATTCAAAGGGCGATAAGCCCCAGAGAAGGGGTATTTTTTGACTCCTATCACATTCCTAATTAACAGCGGAGCTGGGGACAGCTTCCAGGTCTCCCAATATTGGGTCATTGTTCACTCTGCATGTCCATGAGTCATGGGCACACAAAAACACACCCTAACAGTAAGCTACAATGAGGTCAGCAGATAATTTACTGTTATTTCATGAAGATTGCAGTCTTTGATTTCCTAAGCAATTATTGATCATTTATTTCTGTCATATACTATGCAGCGTGGCTGTTAGCAGTTAAACTAAAGTTAAGCTACAAGGTCAAAAAATATCGAGACTGAGAATCTGTTGCTTTGATTTGGTTGGTATTTATTTTTCACACAGTAAAAATTAAATAGTCCTTAAGCAAGCGAAAACGTATCTCTCTCTACATTTGTTCCCACATTTTTCCTTATTTCTCACTAATTAATGAAAGAAGATGGTGAAGCACTACATTTGCGTAAAACATAAATGGAGACAGGGTACCTAAGAACAGTCACAGTCATAACAGAATCTTCAAGTGGAAATTGTTGGCAGAGACTTCTGATGCATGAGCACGTAGAAATGAGTCCATCTCTGTCTTTGTTTTTCCTTCTCCCCAACTCCTGTCCTTCCCACAATGCTTACCCTTCTCTTTTCTCTCTTGTCCCTTAGAACCAATCCCACACTTGTCTCATACACTTTGGGCCAAGTTTGGCTTCTGATTTTCCAACCAACAGATATCAACACAGTAACATTCCTACAGTCGATTTTTGCAAGTAGACCAGCTAGCACACTGATGCAGCCTGCTTTATACCACTCATCATATATGGCAATTATTTCATTGGTTATTCTCCTTAGGGTCTGTGAGCCTCACTGAGGGTAGGGACCATGTTTCATTCATCTTGATTTCTCTACAGTGGGGCATAGTGCTTAGTATATAGAACCCATTTACAAAATTACTGACTCTGTCAATGTTCCAAAAACTGCCTTAGCTCCCCCATGATATCAAAACCCCTTTTATTTTTCACTTGCTATGCTTCTTACCAGAATATGCTTCTTACCAGAATATTTTCCCCAGGCCTTTCCTGCTAAATAAATCCTCCATCTTTGTAGAATTCATCTCAAGCTGTCTCAACTGTTCTCACCTCTGAATTCCTATGATGTGTAACCATATTCTATCCTGTACTATTATTTTAATATTTCATATATGTTGTTCCTGGTCTTGAACAGAAAATAATTTTTAATATTTTTAGTATCCTATTTCACAGACCCCGATATATATAAATATATATATATAATATATAAATATATAAATAAATATATATAATATATAAATAAATATATATTAAATATATATATATAAATATATCGGGGTCTATGAAATAGGATACTAAAAATATTAAAAATTATTATATATATAGTGGTGCTTGATATTTGTGGCACAAAAGAATGAATAAAATATGAGGCTGATGAAATATAATACCCATAACCATTTTCAGCCTCCTGAATCTAGGTTTTGATAAAAAGTGATTTCTAGATCCCACAGGTCTACACTGTAAAGAAGCCTAAATTTTGCCAATGGATATATAGAGAGGAGTTGTGAATATTTCACCCTTCCCATTTTAAACTTAACTTCATCAAACCTACTTCTGTTGGCCTGACATAATGCAACACTTCTTATCAAACCATATTTATAAAACTATACTTTGGATGAGATAAAAATGCAATACATATTTTTTCAAATAGCTTAGTTATAGGAAGATTAAAGAAAATAGCTTTGCTGACTGGGAAGAAGCAAAGCAAGTTACAGTTTAAAGTTCTATTCATGAGATTCCATGAAAATCAGCACATGGTTATTTTGAAAATACAAGTGACTCAATATATTCTTCTCACACTTATCTTATACTTGACCTCATCTTTCAATCCTGTCTTCTCTCAGCCTGCATAGTATCCCCCCAAGTTATTTTTCCTGCTGAGAATCCTTCAACAGCAAACCATTACCTGTAAATGAAAGTCCTAAAGACAAACCTTTCAAAATTTTAAATGTAGCCCCTGGTTACCTTTCTGGCATATTCTATGCCCCCAACTTCATCATCCAACTTGTCATTCTAGGAAAACAGCAGTCCACATTTATGCTTCTACCTCAAGGAGCCACGAACTTTTTCTATTGAATGCCAGTGAACGAATATTTTAGGCTTTGAAGGTCATATAGTCTCTGTCAACATTATTCAATTTTGCTATTGTAGCACAAAAGCAACCACAAATGCCTAAAAAGGATGAGGGTGTGACCATATTCCATAAGACTTTATGGAAATGAAATTTGAATTTCACATAATTTTCACGTCATAAAATACACTAATTGTTTTTATATTTTTTAGACACTTAAAAATGTAAAAACCTTTTTCTCTGTTCTATGACATTGTATCTATTGTACCAGCATGTCATTCTTTTTTTCTTCTCTATGCATCCCTTTTCATTCTGCAATGTCAAATTCAAATATCATGCTCCCCCCAATGTGTCAGTTTCCCTCAGGGGTGGTTCCATGCTTCTTCCTTTCTGCTTCCCAGAACCTTTAGGTTATATCCTTGAGGGGAGCTGGACTCAGACAGCTCTGGCTGCCATGATTTGTGAGCTCCCCAGATCTGACAGTCTATAATCCTACTTGGAGTCAAATTCAACTCTGTGAGCATCACACCCTTTCTCCCTGCCACACAATGCCTAGTACAGACTCAATGGTCAGAGAGATTTAATAATAAAGATCTGTTCCTTGCCTCTTTTCGGAATGTCCCTAGAGTACTGATAAGGAAGTCACACAAGAGCACTAAGTCCATAAAAATGGGGCAGATAGGGGCCAGATTTATTCACCTATGCATACAAGAACTGGGGTGTAGGCCAGAGGAGTGGGGTGGTGAGAGGATTCACCAGAGACAGAGTGGGGAGCAACTTAGGTGGATCAACTGAAGTACACTGCTGAGGGGAGAATCGGGCAAGGCAGGAGAGGTCTGCTGCACCATGTGGGACTCTCCCTGACCAGGGATCGAACTTGTGCTGCAGTGGCTGCAGATAGCTTCATAGGCTGAGACTTAATCTGTTGCACCACCAGGGAGGCCCAGGTGAATAAATCTTAAAACACAAACAAACAAACAAACAAAAAAACGGGCAGATTACAACGACTGACACCATCCCTGTGGTGCCAGCCACTTGCTAAGGGCAAAGATGACAGTTACAAAGCCTTAGCAGTGAGGAGGAAGGAGACCACATCTTCAACCGAGGCCAAGTTTTGTTTCTTTTCTTCCTCTAGACATTTAGTTTTAAAAGCAGTTGCTCTAAAGTTTTTGCTGAGATGTATGTCATATAAAGTTTTGCCTGTATTTTCTTCTATAAATATTATGGTTTCAGGTCTTACATTCATGTCTTTTATCCATTTTGAGTTGGTTTTTGTGCATGGTGTGAGGTAGTAGTTTAGCTTCATTTTTTTGCATGTAGCAGTCCAGTTTTCCCAGCACCATTTATTGAACAAGCTAACCTTGCTGGAAAGGCTGTGGAGAAAAAGGAACTCTTCTATACTGCTGGTGGGAATGCAAACTGGTCCAACCACTGTGGACAGCCGTATGGCGTTTCCTCGAATTAATAAATGTGGAGCTACCATATGACCCAGCAATACCACTTTGGGAATCTACCCAAAGGACAAAAAAGCACTAATCCAAAAGGATATATGCACCCGTATGTTTATTGCAGCATTATTTACAATAGCAAAGATATGGAAACAATCCAGATGCCCAAAAATAGATGACTGCATCAAGAAGATGTGGTACATACACACAATGGAATACTATTCGGCATTCAAAAAAGATAAACACATGCAATTTGCAGCAACATGGATGGAACTAGAAGGGATCATGCTCAGTGAAATAAGCCAAAGGGAAAAGAAAAATATCGAACGGTCTTACTTATAACAGGAATATAGGGGAACCAAATTCAAGAGTGTCAACCAGAGAGAGAGGAGGGAGGATTGGGGTTCAGAATGGGGGAGAGGGGAGCACAGGGGACTGTGGTGATGGTTCACGGGTGAATTGGTGGTGGGAAACCTATGGGGAATACACAGTAATGTAAAAGACACAAATAAAAAAAGTAAATTAAAAAATTAAAAAAAAATAAAAATAAAAGCAGTTGCTCATGTGGAAATTTGTGTAGGGCACTTGGAGACAGACTGAATATTGTCCTCCCTGACAATTAATACTGCAGACAAAGA
This sequence comes from Scalopus aquaticus, assembly GCA_004024925.1. Lineage (NCBI taxonomy): Eukaryota > Metazoa > Chordata > Mammalia > Eulipotyphla > Talpidae > Scalopus > Scalopus aquaticus. Next base: position 22,578 of record PVIJ01017336.1, read on the forward strand.
TGAGATTTTTATATGATTGTATCTCAGAACAACTTGGGAAATGAAAAGCAATTCCCTGAGGAGAGAAGTTCCCTTCTTGAACTCTATCCTGTGACAAAGACAAAATTAGAATATACACCGGGCAAAGTTGAGGACACAGCTTCCAGCTTATTGCCTCTAATGCTTCTTCTTCAAGGTCAAAGACCCATGTTTTAATGGTTGGAGGCCCCAGACTAGATCTATGACAAGGCCTGGCATCTAATGAGAGGAAGGTAGAAATTGACATTCTCTCTTGAAAATGGAGGGGCTGAAGCACACTCTCCTCCAGCTGGATGCTCAGGGGAACCAACCCACAGAGCTCCTGGGTGGTGTGCTCAAGGGGAATACGGACGCTCCTCCTGCACTTGCTCAAGGATTTAATTAAGACCCTAGAGATCTTCTACAAAGAGTCTAGTGGAAATGACTTTAGCTTGGAAACTGTTCAGAGGGGGTCGTGCCCCATTCTGGCAGCAGGAAAACTTCCATAACACTTTCTTACATGACTGAATCAGAATAGCATAATTCCCAGTGGAAGTCAGGGTGAGTCAGCTGTGAAGTGTAGCCCCAAGTAAAAGAACAAGGGACTTGGTGTACAGAGTGATTTATTATTAACTACCTAAGGAAGATCATCAAGGCCAAGGGCCCAGCTGTCTTTTTCTGGCAGAAGTTAACTAATGAGGTAGAGTGTCTCCTGAGGTCACTCCCAATTTTTGCTATCAATACTGTTTAGTTGGTATAAATAAGGATCTTACCTCCTACTTGTTATAAAGCATTTCCATCCACTTTATTGAAAATGTTTGAGCCCATTATGGCATAGTTTATAGAGATGGAGGCCAAATCCTGATAAGCCTGGCAGGTCAGGGAAGGAAGACAATAGAGGGTGCAAGTTCAAAGCGCACATCTGGAGTCAGAAAGACCTGGGGATTCAACCCCCACTGCCAATGCATCACTAAATAGTTATGTGACCTTTGGTTACTCTATTTGTCCCATGCCTCAGTTTCCTCATCTACAAAATAGAGATACTGAATGTGATCAAATAAATTTGTAAGACTTAAAGAATCTCCACCTGGGTAATGCATGAGCAGCCAGAAAATGTCAGCTGCCCCAATGATTATTTGCATTTCTACTGTATCTGTCATAGCAGCTTGCACACAGTAGACACTAGCTGAATATCTGCTGATTAATTAGCTCGTTTCTTGCAATTAAGCTGACGGTCATTCATTTGCTAATCATGGTGCCAGTTCAGAGGCTGAGATTTGCCTCACAGATACCATGGGTTTCACAATTTGTTTATAAATAGTCAAGACTTGTCATTTATAAATGGCTTCTTATGAGTGAGTAAACAAGAGAGAGGGAATGGAATGTGATGAAAGACAACCTAAACATCACTCAGCATTGACAACTGGAGCAGGAGACTGCTCAGCAAAGCTAATGAATACCTGGCTCAAAGCCACTCAGAAAGCTGGAGGTGCTATTATTAGCATCATTCTTCTGCCTGAGCTTGAGACCTGGTCTTCTGGTAGAGTGATCCTGTTCAGGGAAATGTGCAGAAATTACAGGAACATTAATAAACTGAGATGTATATATCTAGGGATATACAGATGTGACGGTGGTTCAATGAGTCCTGGGGTCTTGGAATATTGTTTACAAAGTGAGACACTAAAAAGAGTCACCACACTTGGTTGTGCAGAATGTACAAGCCTTTTGGGTACAGCCACAGGGACCAGGACGCTCCCGGGGCTACAGAGCATGCAATCAGTGCTGCAGCAGCCTTACTCATAGCGCTTAACTCGAGCATCTGAAACCCTATTCCTCACTGAAGATACTGAATATGGAAGAGAAATTTTTTAATAAGAAAATTGTTATACATTTATAGGAGATATTCGACAAACTAACCAACTTACAGTATTGATGGAATAGAGAGTTATTCTTTTTGGAAAACAGGGTAAATTTTATTTTGGGTCAATCTAGGTGATTTTTGAACCAAATTGAATCAAGTTGTTTGAATAGAACAAATGACCTGACACCCAAAGTAGACTCCCAGAGTGCTGTAGTCAAATGGGGACACAATAAGCTTTATAATTTTGATATGACTAATCCATCAAATTAGTGCTGGTCCCAGTTGAAGTGTGTGCATGTCACTAGAAAATATAAGACAACTGAGTGAGAATTAAAAAGCTGAGAGAGATCGGTCACCACGGGGACAGAAGGAGACTGCTCTCCTGAGTCCATAAAACCTGTCCTGAAACCCAGGAAACAGAATCTCTTGCTACTGGGAACCAGAGTCGACTGCTTCTAGGTATAACACTCTCAGCACACGAGCTCCCAATCTCTGCAAATAATGAACAGTTTTGGGCCTCTGAGCACGAGGCAGGAGAGAGGGGGTCCTGGAAAGCATGGCTAGGGAACACAACTCCTTCAGCTCAGTGACAGCGAACCTTAATGATTCCAGGAATAGAACACCAAATTATAAGCTTCAGATAAATGAATTGTGAAGGTTTAAAATAGTTTTTCTCTGAAACTCATTGCTCAGGCAATTTCATGTAATCCAGTTACAATATGTGTTAGTGTTTCCTGATGAATATGCTTTTTATGGCTTTATAATAGCTCTAAGAAGCATTCTCATTTAAATGAAATGATGTTTGGGGGATTTGAGTAATTGTCTCATGAATTAAGCCTGACTCATTACTAAAGAAAAATACTAAGTTCTCCTTTCCTTCCTCCTTCCCCCAATCTGAAACCTTAATGGTATCTCATTCCCTGGTACAATCAAAGGTTTATTGGGAGTATGGTCAAAAGTGTGAATGTTTTTATTGATGGTATCTCTCTAAATGTAATTAAGCTTCAGGAAATATTCATTTCAGACCACAGTGTCCTTGGGAATTGCCCAGGTAACAGGGGGACAGAATGCTAACATTTTTTCTTGCAGTTCAATGGGCAGTAGCAATTCTATAGTTGAAGGACAGAAGTTTACAAAAAATCTTCCAAAAAGATGTCTCAAAAAGTGTGCATTAAGTTTAACTGGCATTTTGTGCAGCACCAAAAGCAAAGAACAATTTTTTCTCAGGTTTTAGTATAAGTAGTAAAACTGTTACAGGGCACCCCGATATAAAATGGGGTGCCTGTGTATGGGTTCTCACTTGTGCGCTTAAAAGGGACTTATAAGACTCAACTGCAGACACACACAATAAAATTAATAAAGGGTTTATTTACAAAAAGGGAAGGGAAAAAGAAAAAGAATAAATTGGTGAATGTGCCCTACCAGTTCCGCTGAGCTGGAATCTCAATGGCGCACTGAAAACCCAGAGAACAAAACCAGCCCCCTCCCCCACAGCCAACATGTCTTTATATATCCAAACATGGGTGCTCAACTCCACCCTCAGTTCCCAGTATCCTCCCTTCAGTGATGACGGCATCATGGGATTGTAGTCCTTGGATCACTCTAGTCTGATGTGGGGGTGGGGATCTGTTAAAACCTATCTGTGCATTTTGTCCAGGCTGTCCTTTCTCCCCCAACAAAAGTAACCTTTGGGACTAGATGTGTTTTGGATTTCAGAGTTTTTAAATTCTAAAAGGAATTACCATGTATCTGTTATGGAACATCCAGAAAGGTCTGGGGTATCCTTTACAAGCAACATATTAACATTTCTGCAACAAACTATATGAACAGTCACACAAAGTAATAAAGATATACTGTAAATAGCGTGACCTCAGTTCAAGTCAGTTTACTGGTAAATGAGAATGCACCAACCTTCAGAAAAAAGATTCAGTATTCCGAGCTTTTTGGATCTCAGTATTGCAGATGAGGAACTGACTATCTGCCAAATATTCAGAGACATTATGGCAAAGCTGTAGAACAGCAGTTCTCAAAGTATGGTCGCCTGACCAGCTTCATTAGCATCATCTGGAACCATGTTAGAAATATAATTTCTGAGACACCACCCTTGATCCGCTGAATCAGAAACTCTGGAGAAGGGCTCAGCAATCTGTGTTGAATAAGCCTTCAAGGGATTCTGAAACCCACTGCAGGATGCCAGCCTTCTCTGGAAAAACTCAAACAGGCAAAGAGAATTGTGTCCTGAATGACCAGCTGTGGCATATAATCTTTTAGTGATTTGATTCTGTCTGCAAAATGGAAAGCGAGTCTACCCGCTCTTTTTGTTTAGTAGGAATGTTATAAAGATAGAAAGAGATATGCATGAGAAAAGATTTTATCAATGACAAAGTAGTATGTATAGATCAGGTATTTTAAATAATTAGAATAAAATAACATCACTACTAAATGGAGCAAAAGTTAATTACAGATCAGTGGTATAAAGTAAGAAAGTAAATAAATTAAAAAGGTAAACAGCTACTTCCATGCTTGAAAAAGCGACAAGAGAAATATAAATTCACAATATCATTTACTTCAAATTTCCTGTTTCTGCAGATCAATAGTCAGGTATTCAACAGCTCACATTAAAATATAGCCATATTGGAATATACCAAAAGGGCGCAAAAACACTAATTTGAAAGGAAACTGCACTTCTGTGTTGACTGGAACACTATTTACAATAGCTAAGATATGGAGACAAACCAAATGCCCCAAAATAGACAAAATGGATCAAAAAGTTGTGCTATATTTATACAGTGAAATATTACTCAGTGATCAAAAAAGACAAACTCACGCCATTTGTGGCAATATTGATGGCCTCACTTATATGTGAAATATAGAGAAACCAAACAAAAGGTCAAGGATAAGTCAAAACTACCAGGGCAACCATGGAACTGAAGCATACAGCAAAGGAGGGGGAGGGAAGGGAGCAAAACAGGGGAGGGATGAACACAAGGGAATACGGTGATGGTTCATGGGTGATATGGTGGTGGGAGAGCTATAAGGACTACAATAATGTAAGAAAAAAATCTAATTAATAAATAATCAAAATAAGGCAGTATGTGGAAAAAGTTGAAATATTCACTGATCTATACATATGAAGGCATTTTCGTATGCCCTATCCCATCTCAGTTCAGAAAAGACATAACACTATATTGAAAGACATATGACATATTTGACTATGCTATGAACAGTAAAGAATGATCCAGCGGCAAATAATACAATGGGAAGTTCCTTGAACAGTCAGGAAACCTGGATTCCAAATCCAGTTCTGTCACTAATGAAGTGTGTGCCCTCGCAAGTCCCTTTAATCTCTCTGGGCTTCAATTTCTAGCTCTAAACACTGCTCTTCTAGTTCAGTTCTCTGACCCACAGCTTTTTTGAAGTTCCTAGAATTCAGTCTCTGAACTGAGGAGGTAGGGTTGATAAAATACAAATCTAGTGAGAATGAACCTAAGAGGAGCTTTCTTCTCTTTTCTGTTCCCCAATTTCTGTGGGAAGCAGAAATACGAGCTGAAATGAACTTCAGGGTATTGAGCCTGTGTATATGTATATATATTCTGGTTTTCCCTTACTGGCAAAGTTTTATGTGCATTTAGTTTCCTATAATAGCTGTTATTATTTATAAAAGATAAGCCTCACTAGGGAAAGGTCAGTCCATACAGGAATTCTCCTTTCAATGTGACTACAGTCCAGTGATCAAACTTCAGCCAAGGTCACCTGTCCCTACCTGCTCACCTTGGCTCATTGTGGACAGTATATAGCACTTCACATTTTTTTTTTTTTTTTTTTGGCAAAGTCATATCTTCAAGGGTTTCTTGGCTATAGCAAGTGCCCATGAGGTAAACAGCCCTCTAGAGGCACTGGCTTATATTTCCCAACACACTATTTTCGATTTTTATGTGCTCATATGGGATGTGAGATGTTAACCTAGGGACTGCAGGCATCTGATTGCATTTCAATAGTTATTTACATTTTGGATAATTCATTTAACTTTTCAGTGAATAATGTGACATCTGTAAACTGGGAATACTAATAATTCCGTTCTCAAAAGATGACTGGGGGTACAAAATGATATTATCTGGTAAATCCCAGACCACCACCTAGAATAGTACCTCTCCCATAGCAAAAGTCCTGATAAAAATGTGATGTTCATCTTCCAGTTACTACTTTCCATCAAGTCCTGGAACAGAAACCATGGTGGAATAGAACTATTTCCCCTAAAATGGAATATTACAATTCCCAGAAAAAAGAAAACAATGCAACACGTATTCTACTGAACTCAGGCACATTGATAAAGATCTAAACCCAGCAGAAGAAACTTCAAGTAAGTTAGAAAAACTATGTTGCATAATTATGGAGATTCAATTAGTAACAGTGTTCCCAGCACATGACTGACACTGCTATAGTCATTCTTCATTTTTATACAATTCCTGCGTTTTTTAAGTAAAAGTGTTACAGGGAAACCCCGATACAAATGGGGTGCCTGTCTGTGTTCTCACCCGTGCGCTTAAAAAGGACTTGAAGACTCAACTGCAGACACACACAATAAAATTAATAAAAGCGTTTATTTACAAAAAGGGAAAGGAAAAAGATAAAGAATAAATTGGTGAATGCGTCCTACCAGTTCCGCTGAGCTGGAATCTTTTTTTTTTAATACATATTTTTATTGTTATTTATGTCTTTTACATTTTGTATTTCCCTTGGGTAGCCCACCACCAATTCACCCGTGATCCATCTCCATGGTCCCTTGTGTTCTTTTCTATTCCATTTTGTGCCCTTTTCCTTCCCTCCCTCTGCCTTCCTCCTCCCCTCCTCCCCGCCCCCCACTGATTGTCTCTCTCCCACCCGGCCTCCCTATAGTCCTGTTATAAGTGAAACCATTTGATATTTTTCTCTTTCTTTCTGGCTTATTTCACTGAGTATGATCCCCTCTAATTCCATCCATGTCGCTGCAAATTGCATGTGTTTATCTTCTTTCCATGCTGAATAGTATTCCATTGTGTATATATACCACATCTTCTGGATCCAATCATCTATTTTTGGACATCTGGGTTGCTTCCATACCTTTGCTATTGTGAACAGTGCCGCAATGAACATACAGGTGCATGTATCCTTTCGGATTAGTGTTTTTGTATCCTTTGGGTAAATTCCCAAAAGTGGGATTGCTGGGTCGTATGGAAGCTCCATGTTTAGCAGTCTGAGGAATCGCCATACAGCTTTC